>JAULBM010285368.1:0-16270 GCA_032357055.1 Geukensia granosissima
ACCCAAGGACCATCCCACCAAAGTTTGGTCAAAATTGGCTGAGCGGTTTCAGAGGAGAAGATTTTTTTGTAATTGTGGACGGACGGACGGACGACGGACGGACGACGGACGCAAAGTGATGAGAAAAGCTCACATGGCCTTTTAGGCCAGGTGAGCTAAAAAGGAAATTAAAGAAGACAAACTATCTTACCAGCCACCAAACTGGTGTTCAAAATATTGTATGTGTTGTTGTTTGTACTGTGCTTATGTGGAAATTGTTGACTTTTTGTGAACAATTCAAAGTTCCAACAATGTCTAAATTTTTGCATTTGTTGTACCCCTAAGCTCATTTTTTACTCACATTGTGTGTAAATATAAGTTGATAGATAACAAAGCTAGCCAAATATTTTCATTTTCTACAATTCACACATCCTTTTAGCAAGTTTTAAATAGTAAAACAACAAAATTTTCCTTTTTTTTCAAATGAGTGGAGGAAAAAAGTGTTTGTCTTTAAAAATCTGAGTATACTAAAGTTACCAGAACTTTTTTCACATTGCATTTTATCAAAATTAAGAAGATTCCTTTAAAGGATTTTTCCTAAATTAGTAAAAAGTGTGAGACTCAGTTCATAAATCACACATTAGATAATTATAATAATAATATGTATAAAAACATGGTAGCAAGTATTTTCAATTGAACAGAACTAAAAGTATGTAATGTTAAGATGAAATATGAAATTGAAATAAAGTATTTAAAAATATACCTCATAATACATCTGTTGTTTTCTAGTCTTTATACAATGTTTCTAGTAAAATTTCTATTTGTGAATATGTCTTCATTTTGTGATGAATTCTGTCACTGCAGTTCAAAAGACCAACAATTTTATACTACTTACCTCTAATGGGACACAATGAAGACATTTACCATGAGGTCCATGTCTGCAACTACAAAGAAAGTAAACTAATAATGTTTATGTTAACAAAGATAGGCTACCAAACACCTGAATGTCTGTCAAACTCATTTTTAATAAGGAATAGCACACAAAAAAAGTATTTTCATCACCTCCTTAATACAAATCTTCACTTTCAAGTGGTCTATGTCCAATGAAAGACATTTAACAGTATTTATCAATAACATGAATGCAACATCTCAATTTAAAACCAGGGTAAAAAACACCACCACTATTATAAAATTTATTTGTTTAACTTGCTTTATATTTTGTTTAAGCATTTACTTTATTCAATAAGAACTTAATGGAAATTTCAACCAAATATTTCACTGAAATAATTTTTATAGACATATAGCAATTCATCATCAAAAAGTTGATCACTGAGATGCATTTTAATAATTTTAATTTCAAATGATACATGATTAAAACATCTAGGTGGTTTTTACAGAGTCATTTTCCTTAGTTGTTGGTGTAACCCTTAATAAACCTGTAGCATTGAACTCTAATCATTGTACATAGACTGCTGAATTTTGTTTGTCAGGGGAGATTTACTGGTGATTTTACACCAGAAAAACATGTATAAAAAATCATGCAAATGACTCCATTAACAGTTGCCAATTACTAATTACAATTGCTCATTTCTTTTTCTGTATATCTTGCCATCTTCTTTGTCCAATATTTGATCAACTTCATCTTCGATGACACCTTGAGGAGCACTGGTAGGCACTGGGGCCAGATTGTCTGCTACTGGATTCTGTGACAACTCCTTACCATCAGATGGTAGTAAATATAACATATCACCATGTCTACAATAAAATACTTCAACTAAATCTACTTCAAATCCATAAATTTATAGCATGATGGTTTTTTCACTCTTGTAAAAAATTGTGACAGGGCAAGAATTGTAGTGAACACAAAGGAATTGCATCAATAAATCTCAGATTATTAAAGATAATCTACCAGAAATCTGAATATGTTTAGTGAAAAACATTCATAACTTTACCTTTTCTGAAGGTTTAGTTATATATAAAAGGAGTAGAATTAATTACATTCACTTCTCACAAAATTAACAAAATTTCAAGATTAATATTACAGTAAAATAATTGATTTAAAAAATTTAAGGCCTATTTTTGCAATAGGCAATTTGTCTGTTTCCTGTTACAAGCAACAAAATATTAGGGCCTGTAGGTCAACCATTCATGTTTTTTGTTGATGAAATAAAAAAGCAATTGTCTCCCCTGTATAAACACACCCAGTCTTATTCAATATAAGTATTGTACAGAAATGGTGTTACCATGCTGATTCACAGTGATAGTGATTAATCATAAATGTGTACCTGATTTTATATGAATCAAGAGTTTTTGCTCGTGATGTTCGTATCCAGTCCTTTTTGTCCCTAGTTTTATATACAGTGATAGTGATTAATCATAATGTGTACCTGATTTTATATGAATCAAGAGTTTTTGCCCTTGATGTTCGTATCCAGTCCTTTTTGTCCCTAGTTTTATATACTCTCCATCCTGTGTCTCCTAATTGAAATTCATTCTGAATCTAAAATATAATTTTGAAAGCAATAAAATAAAGCATAAAACATCAATCAACCATAACCAAAAATTAAAATCAGATTATCAGTTTAACTTTCACTACTGGGAGTACCCAAATGTAATCAGATGATTACAAGTACCCAAATAAAACTCTAAAAGTGAGATCAGTTTATATCTTAAACAGGAAATAGGCAATTAACCTTAAGTTAAACAGGAAAGAAGTTCCTATTCATATGATGTTTACCTCAACAAAATTTTTTATGTTTCATTTAATATTGATAGTTCCCTTCATAATATGGCTGAAATACTGCCAATGTGGTAATCAACAGTCAGGATTACTAACATATGTGGAAAGAGGTCATGAACAGTCAAAATGCTCTACAACACTTAATATTTGTCTGGGGAAATATCCGAGCTTAAAAAATAATAGATATTGAAGATCTGAATATATTTCCAAAGTCTCATCAAAATTTATGGTCAGATTTTTTAAAGCAACTAAATGAAGTTGTCTTATCTTAAACAATAGAATTCACAATTTTGCACAAAATTCCTTTGAAAAAATGTTCAATAATTTTAACTGATGGTTAGAATCTGTCTTAAAAATAAAATTTCTTTTTGGTAGTGTTCTTGACTGTTACATAGCAATAAATAAATCAATCAACAAAATATTTCATACTGTTAAAGTACATTTCTATGGTTACCTAAAACCCAACTCTGATGGTATTACATACAAGACATTGAAAATCAAATAAATGAATGGTATGGCATTTATTAGGTAACAGATTACTTGGTAGATGTACCATGAAATCTGTGAAAATTGGTACAAAAAACACTAGTGCTTTCATGGTAATTTAGCCCTTTTTAAAAGGTCATTTTCAAGTAACAATGTTTTTTTTCCAGATTAATTACAATTCAACCATCCTGGTTCTTGATTTCAGTAAGTGTCTATGAGAATTTATCATAGAAAGAAAAAAAACAAGGGTCAATTTGTGAAATTATTGGGTCATAGTTTAGGCATTTATTTGGCATTTCTAAGAAAGAATATGAGAAGTACAAATAAATTTCCTACTTGTTGTTGTGGTAGTAAAAATTAAAATATTTTTATGATGGTAAGGGATACCGGTAAGTCTGCATTTTATTATTGCTTTGCAATGACGTTGGTATGGTGAGGTACTACTCAAGAAGGGAACTACTCTTACAAAACATTAATTCTGAATCAAACTAGGGTTTCTGAAATGGGCTTTACTGTATCATTATATGTACATTTAAATAAAATATTCTCATCATCAACATGTTTGCAAAAGATACAGGAACTGGACTCCACAACCCCTTGAATTTTTACCTCCATATTTTGATCCAGGTGTCACTAAGAGTATTTGTATTCAAAAGGTATCTGAACAGGTATTTTTTATTTTAGCCTTGGAATCAGATGGCTGTGTTAACCCTGGGCTGATACAGCTTGAAGGATGATAAAAAGACCAATATGGAAAGTCATACATGTATAACATTCATACTTGTTTATCACGATGGCAAATTTTTCATCATATCAATTTATACAAAATCACCTTTTAAAATTCATACTAAATTTTAGCATTTAAACAACAATTTTTAGCTGCTCTTACATGATCTCCTGTAGACTTCTGATAAGTTTCCATCAATTTTACAGATCTAGCTGCAAAGCTGGGTACAGTTTAAAAAGCATGTTGATATTGTGTCTTTGTCAGTTGTGCATGCCTTTTAAATTTTCATTATGTATATGGGAGGTGACCTTTTGAATGTGAAGTTTCATGTTAACTGTAATTCATAATATCATTGTATGATAGCTGGTTTTTAGCATAAGGACACTAATATAATTGCCCTTTCTAACTGATTATTTCTCATGCAAAACAATAAAACTAAACCTTATTCAGAAAATCTGCAACAGTTTCTGTTGTTTTTGTCTCGAATCTCTTTGTACCATGTTCTGGAGACTGTATTCTTATAATCTAAAATATAAAACACTACTCATGATGATATCTCTTAGTACCATGTTCTGGAGAGTGTATTCTTATAATCTGAAATATGAAACACTCCTCATAATGGTATCTCTTAGTACCATGTTCTGGAGACTGCATTCTTATAATCTAAAATATGAAACACTCCTCATAATGGTATCTCTTAGTACCATGTTCTGGAGACTGTATTCTTATAATCTAAAATATAAAACACTCCTCATAATGGTATCTCTTAGTACCAAGTACTGGAGACTGTATTCTTACAATCTAAAATATAAAACACTCCTCAAAATGGTATCTCTTAGTGCCATGTTCTGGAGACTGTATTCTTATAATCTAAAATATAAAACACTCCTCATAACGGTAACAGAATATACTAACATATATAAATTATGTAAAAATTTAACATTATTAAAAATATAGTTTTAATACTGGATGATGCCTTTCCATGTAAATGTATCTAGAGATAGACATGTATCACTAGATATGGTGACATGGAAAAGTATCACATGGTCACAAAAAGATATACTGTATTGTGCTCTATCTCTAGAAAAGCTGACATTGAAAGGAATCCTATCGGTCACCAAAAGTTATATATTAGCATAGCTTAGGTGGCCTAGTGACATAGTGCAGGCAATGGGGCCAGAGATGTCACAGCAGCATGAGTTCAAGTCTCACGGGAGGAAAGATGAAAATTTGCAGGTAAACAATTTATCCCAAACAATATTCATTTAATTTTAAGATGTTTATATAAATATTTACATATATGTGTTGCATTGAATAACTGCATTCTGATTGGCATAAATGCAGTCACATGACTGGCAACCCAATGAAGCATTAGACCCTAAAATTTGCCCAACAAATTCTTTCAAAATCTATGTTTCAAACTATAAATCCTGATAAAATCCATTATTTTCAACATTGCATGACCAGTTTCCATCAAAGGAATTTAAGTAAAATGGTTTTTTTTGTACTTTCATCATGAAAACAAACAAAAAATTATTACTCATGTTAGATGGAAATGTAAATCAAGCAAGCACTGGAAAACTGTAGTCAGCAATGATGAAATGAAGATCTTGGTTCACCAGGATAGTGACAATTTATGGGTGTAAAAGTTTTTATTTTCTGATAAATGCAAGTCTAGCATTTTGCATGTGAATAATATGCTCTTTATTTTTAAAAATAGTGCTTGCAATTTGACTAGCGTAGCTACATACTTGTGACCTTTATTGAAGAATGAGGCCAATCTGTTTTATATTTATAAAATTGGATTGACACAAGCTTCTTTGTTCTCTCGCATTAATGAATAAAAGCTCTGGGCTTACATGTGAATGTGGTCTTTAATTTAATTTTCTATTAGAATGAGTAGGCCTGATGTAATGTTGGTAAATATCACATTACAATATGTAAATAGGTAACATTTAAAGAGATATAATTTGATCACACAATAACACAATTATTTGTGGCATACTGCATGTTGCCAAAAAAAACTAGGAAATGATAAAATGGCATCTCAGGTAACACGTTTCACATTACAGAGGACGGAAAGTCATCACAACGGTATACATAGAGGCACCTAAAAGAGGATCACATGCAGGCTGCCATTTTTGTTTTGTTTGATGGAAAAATTGTTGCAGCCTCTCCTCCCTAGCATTATCTTGCATTTTTATTTCATACGGATAACACCATTTTTCATTTGTTTACTGTTAAATTGATTTTTCAAAGAAAATCAACTTAGATGTAAAAATTGAAAATAAATAATTTGTATTCAGGGCTCAAGCTACTTTGAATTTAGAGGGAGAAGTACCTTCTCCCTGAGAGACTGAGAGGGAAAAGTGGGGTGATATCAGGGAGAAATGGTGGGAGTTTAGGGATAAGTAAAAAAAATAATTTCCACGCTACACGAAAGTTGTTTTAAAAGTTTACTTTCATTTTGTGCAGTACATGTATTATAAATATTAAAAAATACATGGAATAGTGTTGGTATATTAAAAATTCTAAAATTACAGTACTTGAAGTATTTTTAGGAATGAATAATCTTTTTTTAGGTAATTATTTTCTTTTGTTGGAAACAAGCTGGAATAAAAGCTACATTTATCTCTTTTCCAAGTATTTGATATAAAAAATTTAAATATATGTATACTTTATATCTTATTTTAATTTTATATGTAATAGCTGGTAAACCTAAGTTTTATTTAAAATAAAATAATTAAAAATTAAAACAATTTTTAATCATTCAATACTTGAAAAATTGTTTGAAAGCAGGATAAAAGAAAAGGAATAAAAAAATAAAAGAGATATTTATTTTATTATAAATCGTTCATTTAAAAGTTGGTACTTTTTTCCGGCACTTTATTAACTGTTCACCTTTGAATGTAAAGAAACTGGCATGTGGAGTGGCAGAAGAGAAAGGCTGTTTTGTTGGAATTAAGCTTTAAGAAACAAAAAATCCAAGCCGAAACAAACTAAATTGGTGAAATAAAAACTTAAGATCAGCAAAAACAGATCGAAGTATATGTACGTTTGGTCCTTTTTCACTAATCACCATTAAGTAATGGTTGTTCCCCTTGATATACAAATATGGCGGTTTTACCTTTTCGGCCCAGTTTATTGGATTTACACTTTGTGTTACACTTTCCAGGCAGATATTTCACTAAAAATAAATGGAAACTAACAATATTCTGCACCCGATTGTAAGATTTTACGAATTATTTCCTTGACATCGTGAAATTTACAAGCGTGACTGAGACTTGAGCGATTTCACAAATTCGCAGAGCGACTTCTCTAATTTACAAAGCGACTTTAACTTAGCCCTGAGAGACTTGTAGAGCGAAGTGAAGGCCCAGAAGGCGACTTCTTGGCCCACTTCGCCCTCCAGCGTGAGCCCTGAATTCATATTTATCCTCTGAGGGGTGGGTCACCACAATTTTAAGCAAGATGCATGATTATAAAACCCAGTGACCAGAAATGTTACAATGGGACACCGCACCCCTGTCACACCTATGTAGAAATCTATTACCCTGTTAATGGGGGAGTAGTGGTCCCTGATGGGAAAAGGAGAAAATTTAAAAATGTTAAAATAGGCAGATGTAAAAACAATGAATTTATGTATTGATTACATTTTACTATAATAAACACGATCTGATACATTTTCTGTATGTTAAATGATAAGCGATAAGAGCCGAGTGTTATAATATTCAGTTCTTATACCTTGAGGCACAAAACTATGAAGCTACTTGGTGTAAACGAATTAACAGTGCACGGGGAGACACAGCATCTTCATCGAAAACCACAATGGGCGATCTTCTCGCTTTAATTACAGGGTGATCAAATTCACACTTAAAATTCATTAGTTTATTATTCAAGATGTATATTTTCTATTAATATTTCACTGTTAGCTGTCAAAGCTATAATGAAAAGCTTCCAACACAAACATCAATGTGATTGATTAAAATTTTTTCTAACATTACAGCTTTGATATGAGAAATGATATCTCCGTAACAGGCTTAGAATCAGACCCTGCCGAGTCATCAAATGTCAGCTTTTAATCCAACCAACTTTTGGACATACGAACTGCAGATTATGTTGTACAATCAGTGAGTATCTGGAGTGCCTTTCTCAAGTCAGTAGTTTGACTTTGTATTAAATACTTCATAATATATAAATTTTAATAATATTTAGGTAAGGACAGTGTTTATAGATTCGACTGTAATTTGGTGGATGGCTGTCCTATTATGGACAATCATGCTACATCTCCTATTTTTATATAGATATATTTATACCATGTATGCATATTAATTGGGGCTATTTCAAGCTTTTCACATAGAATGGTATTCCACCCTTGTTGAAGGCCTTGTGGAGACCTTTTGAATTGTAAATTCCCCATGTTTTGCTCCTGGTTTGAGTGCAGTCTCTCTGACATTAATTTTACCATGAATCTTTTTATTTTCAAACCACATGTCAGCAAGTATATACAAGGGAAAATGGAATGAGAAACACACAATATTACTAAGGAATTATTTTGGAAGAGTGTCAATTTTGAAACTCATTAAAACTTAAATGGGTCATACTGACCTATAAATACTGATTTTTTTTATGCCTTCATACAGAAAAATTCAATATGTGAGACCCAATTTTCAGGGATTAGTGGTCATGACCAATTTAACCATTCCAAACTGATCCCAGTACTTACAAGTCATTACCGATATTACTGGTTACAGATGTTTTAGAAGGACAGAGTTTTAACATATTTAGACCCCAAAATTATACCTTAGTTTCTGTAAGCATTCTGAAAAATTTAGTAGGTAAGCTGCAGATTTTATTTTCAATTTTTTTTATTTTAAGTTTCTACAGAATTTAACTCATTAAAAAATGGACTTAAAAACTTTAACCAGACACAGAAAAAATTGGAGGTCATACAAGGTTTGTTAAAGGTATTGCACATATAAATACCATTCTTTACATTTCATTGTTCACACCAAAATATCTATCCTTGAGGTATTTTTGATTCAACAATATTAGATATTATCTTTACCTATATACTTTACATATATCAATAAATTGTTGATAATCAGTAAATTGACACAAGAAAAACATTTCACTTTGATCTTTTCTGGCTGATTTGTGGCAGCTTGAAGCCAAGTTCTGACTTAATCTGGAGTTTACACTTAGGTCAAAATCTACAGTTGTTTCTCCTGCTTTTATAAAATCTTCTAATACATCAAAGAAACACAGTTCAAAAGAAATATTAATACTTGGGTTTGAAGTATTATATACATGTACTAATTTAATAATTTTCATGGCCAACACTGGTGAAGCATGTTAATGCAGTCTTTTGCATGCAGAAGGACACTGCTTAAATCATGTGTAATTTATATACCCTTCATAATTTTTATGTACCCAACTGCCTTTACGGATTCAATAGATAATCTTTTGAGCATGCAGTCAATACAAATGGAAGACTGTCTTTTAGATTTACCCATATGTAACCTTTATGAACCTTTCTCGCTTTCAAGGACTGAGCCTTATAAAGGTCTATAATTTATACGCATATAACAAACAAAAAAACTTTTTAGTCCCTACCCTTCACACCCATATTCGAGTGGCAGTCAGTCAATTGCCATTGCCCTGTTGTTTTCCATATCCATTTTCAATCATTTTGATTTTCTCATCCTGAATATGCATGAATTATTTGCCACTGGACATCACCTATCCAACAAGTAATCAATTAATCTACAGACAAATTCTCCAGTAATTTCTTTTTGCATTATTTTATCAAATTATTGTTTTCAGAATTTTCATTTATGAGGAGACTAATTCTTCAGTCATCTGAGAATTGTATGATGATATTTCAATAAAACCAACAGGAAATGCTAAACAAAACTTTGAAAAATAAACCATAAATTGCATGGAATTGATATTCAAAAGATAGAATTGTTGATGGGTGATTTGGGAGTTGAAGCCATTGTAGATATCCATCAAATCTGTCTAGCTGTAGCTGGAATCAGGATCTAATCCATCAAAATGGATGTTATATCCATGATTAATCCAGCAGACATTTGCAATACTGGCTGATCTTCTTATATCTTTCAAAAACAAATTGTCCTTAATGTTTACCAGTTTGAGAACTAACACTCTGATAGACAATTCAGATTTGAAATTTTGATATACCATGTAGAATTTGAAGATGTGGAATAATTGTTAATGATACAGCCATCCAAAAAGCACCAACATCATTTTATGTGAAATGTGTTGAAGAACATTGAATAGTCCAGAAAAGTATTGGTTATAATGCCTAGAAACATTCAGGATTGTGCAAATTTCCTCTAAAAACTGTACATAAGCAGCAGTTACAAAATTCTTAAGCATTTTAATTATAGTTCTAATTTAAGGTTTCCTTTTTAAGAAATTTTATATTTCTCAAATTTTCAGACAAAGGAGTTTCATGCATGCTAGTTTTATGAACTAATGTTAATTGATGCCCTACACACAAGGTGTCCTACAAGGGTTTGAAAGGCTGCAACTGCATCTATTGTAAGCAAAATATTAGGCCTTATGAATGCTGAGGATCCTTGCTTTGTTCTAAACAGAGGTTAAGTCATCTTTAGACAAGTAAAACTCAAGTTTTGAAACAGGGTCCTGCAATATAAAAGAACTGACTAAATAATTTGATGTCTCGTCTATGTTATTTATGAAGGTATTGATACTGGTACAATACACTCCTTAGGAAATCTCAGGCATTCCATAAAATTTTACTGCAACTTAAATTTCAACTCCCTTTGGCAGAATTTAGGCTTCAGCCTTGGTTCTGTTTTCCATCAGGTAGTTCATATGTGGTTATTTTGGTGAGTTTGTTGTAAAGTTTGTTTTTGTTTTTTACCACTCATTATTTCTGTTTTTTTGTGGTTTTTGGTTGGGGATTATGGTTCTTTTTTCTTGTTATGTTCCACATTTTTGACCATCATTTGTTTTGTTATTTTGATAGGTTTCTGGTAAGTTAATGGTGTAATTTGTTGCTTACATTCAGGAATTTTTCCAACCCCTGCTATTTTTTTTCCTCTGATTGATTTTTCTGTTTGTAAAATTTGTTGTGATGTTTGTTATTGTTGATAAATTTTGGACCTATAAAAAGTTCCTCAACTGTCTCTACACATACTGTGCATCAAAACAAACATTCCTGATGAAGAACAGCAATCAAAGCGCTGTTCCTTTGCTTGGAATTTTCTTGCACATATGAGATTTTTTGTGTCATGAATATTTTCTCCATATCCCTCCTTTTTCTATTCCAGAAAAGACGAAATTTAATTAATGTTTATTCAATAATATGATCTTTACTAACCCTATCCAAACACTAACCCTATCCAAACAGTCTCAATTTGGCTTCTATTTCTCACCCTGACCCTAACTCACTCCATTTATGATTTATTGTTTGATAACTTATTTGTCCTGAATATGCATGAACTATGAAATATTTGACACTGGACATTAAGCAACACTCAATTAATCAATCAATCAATTTAACAATCCTTTCTGTCAGAAGCCAGACAAGAAATATCTTAAAGAGCTACACACACCAACCACCAGTGTTATTAGAGTGCACTGACAATTTGCATTATATTCATTGGTTTTTAGTCATATCAGCAAATCAATAAGAAATGGGTACATTAATCTGAAACATGATGGACTAAAACAAAACATGCTACAACCAACCGATAAGGATATAATTTATTTAATGATAGGAGGACTACAAAAATCAAAGAACTACATCTAATAAATGCGAGTCGTCCTTTGAAAATTTGAAACCAGGCATTAAATTATTAATAATACTGATACGTGTTGTAATTCGATACTCCCTACGATCAACTTAACAATCCACCGATGATCAGATATTTTACCCAGCTAAATATGAATTTCCGACTTCAAAGGGAATGAAAGATAATACAATCACACAGGGACAAAAACGGGACTGTCTCATTTAAAATCTCCATTAACAAGTATATATTCTCTAGAGAGTTTTAAAATTTGTAAAATTTTTTACAAAAATATTTTTTTTTATACTGTTTAATGGTTATTTTAAAAATGTTTAACTGAACACATTTTACAGTTCCCATACATATTCCCCAAATTGGTAGATAAAAAATCATGAAAAATTAAATTTTTTCAATTACCCAATTGATTTCTATTTAAAATATGCAAATGACATAACTATTAATGTCCACATAAAAGAGAAATAAGACCTCTCTTGTACTGAATCAAATCATTATTTCGATTATCAATTAGTTTTTCCAGCAATTTGATTACTGGTTTCAAATACTTCAAATACAGAAAAATATACAGGGTGCATATGTAACAGTATCACCTTTATCGTTCCCAACATCTGATAAATTCTTACCCCATAATATCTGCAGTTAATTTTTCTAACACATGTACCACCAACCCCCTTTTGCTTGTTTTGGTACATATAAAATGTCTTATTCTTAAGCAATCTCTTCAAAATCTTAGAGATATCTTTTACAAGATACATGTTAGAAAAACAACATTGCATATCTGGTGCTCTCAATATCATTATACTCACAGGAATTTTATATTTAACCAAATATTAAAGGTAAAAGAAACTTACATTTTTATACATCATATCACATGTACCTATCTATATATATCAATATAAATCAACTCTTTCTTTATGAAATCAACACTTGAACTGTCACAGCTACATGTATTTTCTCACCAATAATCTTCTTATCATTGCATAACACTACTTAAAATATTACTTCCTTTGTTTGACAAAATTCCTCAAAGGGGGACACAGTGTGTCATAAAAAATCCCACCCTCCCTTTAGTTATGTATGTCAATTTACAACTTAATTAGGGCACAAAAACTTGTTTTGAAATGAATTACAGTGGAATTACCTGTATAGAACCAGCATGTACCTTGTTAAATCAATTACATGTATGTTCAACATGTTCCAAGTACTAGGTGTCATGAGAAATTTACAATAATAAACAATGCATAATTGATAATTACAGGTATTCTAACATCAAAGTGATTGATCACCTGTAAATTTCACAGGTAGACTACAAAGTGAAATTAATTTATGGGTATGTAAACAAGACACAGATTTTACAGATGAGGGCCATATGTCAATAGGTAGTTAGTTAAAGTGCAGGGGTTTCTACCAGCCTACTGAGAGCATTAATTTGCTGTGTAGGATATGCATAACTTTCAACCCCCCTTTAATAATTCTAAGAAAAACTGTATATTTTGAATTTATGCTATGCTAGAAAATTCTATATATTATATGTTTTATATTTTAATATTTATCTTTTTACCAGAAAATGAATAAAAAATGTTATTATGGGCATGAGTCAAAGTTGTATTTTTTCACAAAAGGACAAGATTGTATAATCTTTAACCAAAATTTACTTTTTAACATCGTTCTATTAGCAATATTTGTCATACTCTTATGTAATTCTTTTCCTTCTCAATGAAACCCATCAACTGACTAACAAACATGCTCTTCTCTTTTACTCAAGCAATTTAATCGTAACTTAAAAGTCAATGCCGAAATTAAATCGAAACCACAAGAATTTCAAAAGGCTTCTTCAAGGTAAATCTCCAACCTGATGTTTAAAGAATAAGATAGACCGATATTTAGACCAATAAAACATTCTCCGTATTTGTACTATTGAGTAAATAATGAATAAAGGATAGAGTAAATAAAAGGATAAAAGAAAGAGTACACAACAGAACGAAACCAAACTGGTAACAGGAAGGATAGTTCAAAGAGAATTCCCGACATATTGACAAAAATAGTTATATTGATATGAGCATCTGAAGTGGGTGGAGGATTCTTCAACTGAAGGGTTGAAGGACACATAAGAGGGTTTTTATCACCTGGGTTGAATAATCTTAACACAGGTCAATATAAAGGGCAAAGAAAGTTCTTCTTTCCCTTTAAACAGAGCTATGAAAGTAGTTAGTATTCATGCTATATACAGTGAAACTTCTCTAAACTGGCCAGCAATGGGACAGAAAATTTTGGCCAGTTTAAAGGGGTGGCCAGATTACAGAGGTTTATTTACAATAGCAGATATCATTACCCAAGGATATTAGTAATTGTGACCGGTTAATAGAGGTACGCCAGTTTTCTGAGGGACCAGTTTAGAGAGGTTTCACTGCATATATTATGGAACATATATTAATAGAGGAATCCATCGAAAAACTAATGACAAAAATACTAAAGAGGGAATATAACATAAAATATAAAAAAACTTTAACAAGATGTACCACCAAAAAAAAACTAGGGTGAAATGTGGCTTGGGAACTTCTAAACATAGCTTTAGTCAATATATGCACTTGCTGTATCTCAAAAGAATATGATAATTTCAATCTGAATAGTAAATTAACATTCTCATTTTTTTGCTACTTGTTTTCGATAATAATTATTGAAAAAGAAGCCCTTGAAGACTTATCCAGTACACCATTATGACAGAATGCATAAAGAAGCAGCAAAAGATCAGACACCTTTCCGTTTGATTGTGAAACTCCTTCTTTTAATTGGGAAGTCTGCATTTTGTTTCAGTTGAAGCCACTATCAACAATATCATGACACTCAGATTTATTAGTGAAGGAAGTCACAGTTCCTGATCTACAGCTTACATGACACAAATTTTTGAATGTCAAACACCCTCTATTTGGTTATAAAGCCAGTCGTTAAGGTTATGACTGGGCCACTCAGAATAATAACAGAATAGTACAATACAGCAAACATATCTGGATGCCTCATACAATTCTTGAGATTTGATGGCTGTAGATAAATGGTCAACCATGTTCCTGTTTGATGGCTGTAGATAAATGGTCAACCATGTTCCTGTTTGATGGCTGTAGATAAATGGTCAACCATGTTCCTGGTACTGAACATATTAGGCAACAATGCAAATGTTGCAGATTTTCAATTGGATAAATGCAATACACAATGAAAGAGCACATTGTATTTCGCCTCACATTTAACATTAACACTTTTTTCTTTAGATTGGGGCAATTTAGAGCTCGTCAAAATGTGTAGGATTCCCGCCCTTTTTGAAGACCTTAGGGAGATCCCCAGATTCAAACTTTTGATATCTGCTAGGTAAGATATATTGTAGCATAGCCTGCTTGACATTTACCCCATATCTTTATTTTTCATATTAATCTCAACTTTCCCAAGCTTGTTCAAATTTCCCTGGCAGTGAAACTTAATCTGGTGCTACAATCACTGCACAAAATGCACCAATTAGTAGAGATTTAACTTTAAAAGGATTCCTTTCTCGTCCTTTCAATAAATTTCATACTGACATCAATCTTCAAAATCTTTTTAAAGTCTTTTTAGATCTTTTCAAGTAGTATCCAATTTTGGTTTAAAGGACAAACTTGTGGAATGTTTTGATAGTAAACAGTAAGAAGTTTACTTTTTCGTCTTGGGAAGTTTTCTTATCGATGTTATGCTTGGAAAATTTTCCAGAGGTTTATAAACTCGCGTTTTTTACATTTGTTCCCATGTGTTTTTGAATAAGTTGGGTTTTTCTTGCCATTCAAGGATAATTAAGTCAAATAGTCTAATAAATTTTCACTATTTCCTGAATAAATCTTCCTGTATTCAACATGTGATAAAGAATGAAAAGGAATAAAAATTATCTAAACAGGGTACAAAAGAAGTCATTTACACAAAAAGAAATTTTATCATTGCACCTTTCAACACAATTGTACTTGCTTGTTTTCAAAATGGACCACTAAAAATAACTCTGGTACTTAATTCTGATTACCATTATATAAATACAGTAGGTCAAAAAGAAGTTCTACAACAAATTTATCCTTATTTCACAAATCTTTATTTCTGAGCCTAAGAATTTATTCTACCCAGTATCTCATACCCATATCAAAAATTAAAAACCTATATTTATATTAATTAAACTTTAACCTTTCCCTTTGAAAATTTGCAATTTATTAAAAGTTGTTATTTTTACCATGTAAATATTCATTAATTCATTTTCCCATCTAAATTTTGTCACAACTTCAAATAAAAAAAGATGAATAACTCTACATGACACCACTAATACATCTGACAATTTCATGCAAATGATACAGACATAATTATTTTGAAACTTCCATATAAAGCATGTAAAAGGCTTCTTTTACAAGTCCAGTGTTCTCCCCAGGCCGTTATAGCACTGCGGTTTTCAGCGCTATCTGCTTTGGCCGCAGCGCTATCGGACTTGACCGCAGCGCTATCGTATTTACCGCAACGCTATATTAAATTTCTGTGTTA
>JAULBM010285389.1:0-16269 GCA_032357055.1 Geukensia granosissima
TCTGTAATTTAGAGTAATTATTTAAGAGCAGAAAGTTTTATCAAGCAGTCATAACGTCTGAGTAAATTTTTCTTATTAACACATAGAAAAATGAGCCTTGGTGCCCTTTTAGTCAGTTTTACAATTATATATATAAAGAATGTGTTAGCCGTGATTGGTTATAAAATTTAGTTAAACATTCAATTTCAAGTCTTGTTAAAAAACTTGAAGGCTTAACTATAAAAATTTTAAATGTTTTAACAATGTAAGGTTTTGTTTCTCCATCCCTTCAATGGCTTAATTTTGCCATTTTCATTTGAAATTGTGTATAAAACCCCATTAAAACGTAACATCACCATTCAAGGTCCTCTAAATTGCATGTGGCATTAAGAATCAGGGCAATCAGATTGGTAATCACTTAAAAAAAACAGTTGAATAGCATGAAAAATGCCCAACATTATTCTACAAACCTATAAATCATCAGATTAATTACTTTGATACAAGCACCTCCTTGGCAATGATCACATCAAATAAATTAATTAGTTAATGTTCTCATACTAATCTATTCATTCAACATTCAAAATATTGACAAAGTAAACTTTATTTATCTTTTTTTTATAACACAAAACAGCCTGGTTGGTCAGTCATTTTCATAAATATTCTTTCATACTGGGCTAAGTGCTTCAACATTCAATCCATTCAATTAACTTATAATCAGCTACTATTTACTCCAAATGATTATTTTGAATTTTATGAAAGCATATGATTTTAATTTGACTATAAAAAACTTTATTTATAACTATTTAGTCTAGGCTAAAGAATGATTACTGTCTGTAAACCTCACTTCATTGAATGCATTTTTCAAAAGTAAAAGGTGTTATCATTTTTTTTTAATCGCAAAAGAATTTTGCAAATACATGTATCTTGGTGAGTCTTAACAAAAACCATTTTTGTTTTTATATTATTTTCAATGGTAAGTGAACCTGGAGCAAGAGAAAGTCTCAATGGGATTTTCAAGGTTAAAAGGGAGAAAACTCTCTTTGTGGGTGTTTTACAAAAAGCCCTGTAGAATGCCAACATAGTAAATAAAACATATAATGTAGTTGCAAACTTTCATTATCATCTCAGTCCAACAGATTATACAAGTAAATAGTTGATGTCATTCTATTTTGAAAATTTAGTATTTTAGAAGCCAAAAAATTAAACGGGAAATTCCCAACCTAAAACAGTTTTTATGTGCCTGAAAAGTATCTGATGAGGGCAGTGCTATTTTAAAATATTTTTTTGGATTACCCACAAGGTTTTACTTCTTGACCACAAATTAGTAAAATATTCCTAGAATAAAGGTTTGAAATTTCGAAAAAATTATTCTGAGGAGTAAGGTTTACAGACAATAGCTTTGACTACAAAGGGACCATATATTTATATATATATTGATTTTCCCAGAAATTTACCCAACTTTGCATGATATTTGTAATACTCTGTATTTTTCTTTGACAGTCTGTTGGATTTTAACAAAGGTTCAGTGTCGATGAAGGAGGTAGAGGATGCCTATGATGATGTCATTTGTAGATGTACAGGTATACTGTATACTAACTGACTGTAGAACAACTGACTTTGATCATTATAGATTATAACATTTTTCATATCACATCCATTATCATGCTGAGATTACAATATCAGGCCTAGAGCCCTTAGACTCGAGAGATGATATTGACCATGTGCTGATAATAAATATGGTATGACATGTTATGAACTTTTTATCAAATATTTCAAAAATGAATTTTTTGTGGTCAGAGTAAAAATTCAGTCAATAAAATAATTTTTTAAAATCTGAATATGAAAGCTAAAATTCTTAAAGTTGTGACATTTATATTGTGTTATTATTGTCTGCTGTTTTGTTTTGAGTGTTTTATAATTCAGGATAGATTACTGAAATGACTGATGAAATGTTTACCTATTAGGTATATCAACCAGAAACAGTTGATAACAAAAGTCATATTGTATGGCGAAGTCAATTTTTACGACCTAAGCTCTTAATATGACTTATTTTAAGTTTTATCGGGGGATACAATTTGACCCTTATTTTCTATAAATATATATAAATGGAGATCTATTGTTACGAACACAAAATTAGCATTGTTATTGTACTGACGTTATTAGATGTAAACAGATTATATTGAATCAGAGACACAGATGATTTTTTTAAGTGTCTGAATGACATGCCAAATAAGATATCATAACATTTTTACAGAAAGTATATACACAATGAAAATCTATGTTAAAAATCTACACCAGTAAATTAAATATCAAAATGATTTGATTCACAAGGTCAGAGCTAGAATACCACATGTATTTTATCACATTTTATAATTTGCATATTTCAAATTCTAGGATATAGGTCAATTATGGATGCCATGAAGTCTTTTGCTCAAGATTCTCCTGACCTGAGAAAGACCAGTGCTGTTGATATTGAGGTAAAAATATTAGCCCTCACATAGAATATTAACCATCTTTGGTTATGAAATGATAATATGTGATCAGAGACATAAAGGTAGCAATTTGTTTGTTTGGAGTAGAAGTTATATTTTTAGAACACCTGGATGGTTAGGAAGCTTGCCTTCATTGTGGAAGGTTGCATGTTTGGTCATCTTCCAGTTCAAACCAAAGTCATTAAAATTGGTAGTTGCTGCTTCTTTGCTAAGCACACAGAATATAGGAGAAAGAGCAAAGACTGGTTGACCAAGACTCAGAGTAATGTGTTTGGATAAATTGGCATGTCTTCCTGTGGACTTATATTTTGTGAGCATAGCCAAGACTCAGAAAAATGTGTTTGGGTAAATTGACATGTCTTCATGTGGACTTCCATTTTGTGAGCATGAACGTTAAAAATCATGGTCAGCATGTTGATCTTGTACAAAGCAAGGCTTATTCATCATCACTCATTAGTATTCTCATTTCCTGAATAATCATCAAATATTTGCCAATGGATGTTACACAATATTCAATTAGTCATTCAAGCTAATTAATTTTAGATTCTTATTTAACCCAATCCAAATGATGGGATAAGTAATGTGATTTTGTTTCTTATTTCCTTTTTTTTCAATTCAATTTTGAAAATTCAATTTGATCCAGTATTTGTATTTCCTGATGATAGGACATCAAGCCTCTTAACAATAAATGTCATCAAACACAATGTACATACTAGACATGCTGATTTAATCTTTAGGAACCCTTATATCAGGTGAGGAATTTGATGGAGGGAATTCCAATCTTGCATAATGATTGTCTCCCTGGCAAAACCTATAAATAAAAGAATGTGGGGGTAGGGATAAGAAACTAAAGGTTAACTTTAACTGACCTCCTAGCACTCCACATAACATCCCATGATTTGGGTTGATGAGTGATACAAGGGATGATTCATAAATCACATGTTTGTATTCATAAATATTAATGTGTCTTGCACAGAATCATTCCTCTCACTGATACTTCCCTCAGCTTCAATTTACATTTTTTCATGACTGTGTCCAGTTTATAGTTTAATTTATTTATAATGTTTTTAGGAACTTGACAAAGCATTTTGTCACAAGACAGGAAAACCTTGCCAAGGTAAATGTCATCCCCAGCAAGGGAAACAACTCCAGGTGGTTGGCAGTGAAGCAGTCTGGTACAGACCAACAACTTTAGACCAACTTTTCAAGATTCTGACAGAAAACACAGGAAAGAAAATCAGAATAGTGTTTGGAAATACAGGAACAGGTAATCTTTTTTGGCTTGGGTAGCTGGCTTTCATTTCCTTTAGGGGACCCAACCTTTTAAGGTATCAATCTATTCTTATCCTAAACATTAACCCAACCCTTACTAATCCTTAAACTGTAGCCCTCACCCTAACAAGATTGAACCTATTATCTATCCCAAACCATACACAATATCCTTATACTTATGCCCCCTAAAGTTAATAAAGGCTATTTGAATTTAACTGTACAGATTAACCTGGCCTTTCAACTATATGGCATGAGTTTGCCTCAGATGTTGTACCATACAAAAAAGTCTTCAGTTAAGCATCCCGTAAGGTTTGTCAGTTACCTGCAAAGGTTGGGGGTTTTCCACAGGTATATTTTTATCCCCCCCTTCCCAACTATGTTTTGGGGTATATAGGAATTGTCCTCTCTTCTGTCTGTCAGTCTTTCTGTCTGTCTGTACACAAACATTGAAAATGCACCACCTCCTAAACCATTTTATGAATTTCAATGAAACTTGACATGAACCTAAGACATAGTGTACAGATTTTTACAGAAGAAAGAATTTCATCTCAAGTCATTTCAAAGGCAGATAATCCAGGGGGGTTCTCACAGTATGTCTTGTTATTTTTGTTTTTTCCAAGTATATATAGACTTTACTGCAAAAATATTAGCAATATCTTGTTTTCCAAAAAAACCTTTACTTATGTACTTACTTAAGCCTAAAATAGGTGAGAAGTTTATGTACATCAACTATAAATTGTAAGATCTCTTTGTTACCAATGTTCATAATTTAAATTTTATCTGTTCTAGGTGTATATTTTGAGCTGAGCACAGCCAACTATGATGTTCTTGTAGACATTAGAGGAATCCAAGAGCTGTATGGTATTGATGTAAGTTTACAAAATGACAAAATATTAGAATCTCATTTGGACTGAAAACTGCCAACCCTAAGTTTGGAAATTATTGTACATTTACTGTGAGCTTTTATTGCTTCGTTCACAGTAAACAAGGGATAATATGGATGATTGATTGATTGAATTGTGCTTAACTTTCAGCAGCAAATATTTCATGCATATTCAGGACGAACATATTAACATGAGTGATTATTAATGAACCCTGCCTTGTACTAGATGGACACGCTGAGCTGGATTTTTAATGTTCTAACTTATAAAAGCAACAGTCCATAGAAGGACATGTCACTCTAACCAGACACATTATTCTGACCCTGGACTGATCAGTCTTTGCTGTGAACCCATGACCTTCCACACTCAAGGAAAGCACACTAACCAAAATCAGCCTTTTATACATAATTAGACAATATGCAATAATGATATTAACAATGCATGTGTATACCTTGACTATATAAAAAAATTAAATTAAACATCACTTTCCAAACCTGGGTACTAGCAGAGTTGTATGTTTACTTCATTCCAGAACCAGAATATAATAAAATTTTATATAGTCACTGTGACCTTAATCTTTGACAGTAGGTGTCTTCCTTGCTATATGCCATGTATGTCTCATTCAAAACTGTAAATTCCTATTTGAGTTGTGCCCCTGAGGGCGGCCAGGGTATAGGAATAGGTCGTTCGGTTTCTCCGCCTGCAGGTAGAACCCCTGCTAAAGGGGCGTCCGTTAGATAGAGCGGGATGTATAAATACTCGAACCCCCTTTCTGAAAGGTTGTGCCAGGGAAAGAATAGGCACTAGGTATCTCAGTCCTTGATGCACTAGTTCTCTAAAAGGGGCGTCCCTGATTGTGGGGGATGTATAAATTCACAATCTGTCCAGAGGGAGACGTTGAATACTCCCAATGTTTAGGAAATGCCATGTCCTTAGCACGCTAAAGACCCCTTGTAACAGCTCTTTTTGAGTGGTCCATAGGTGGCCAGTTACAAGGCTAAATTTTCTGCCCCTATCCAACCTGCAATTTTTCCAGTGGCAGTCTAAAAGTCCCTCCCTTACCAGTCCCTTTGTTACAGCCTACATCTTGATGTATTGTTTGCTAACTTGTTTCCATCCTGAATATGCATGAAATATTTGCCATTGGATGGTAAACAACAATAAATCAATCAATATTTGAGTTGTAATCTGGTATATCAAAATTTTAATCTGTTTTTAGCAAATGGTCAGTGTGACCCTGACCTTTGACCTAGTGACCACAAAATAAGTGGGTTGCTCTAATGTTTGATTAAGATTAAGATCTAATGCTTAGTTCAAGAGTTATCATTGGGAAACAAAAATATCAATGAATAGTGGATGTGACCTTTATATGGCTCCAAGTGACCCTAAAATCAATAGGAATTTTCAACATAGTAAGAGACTTGATACAATAAAGTTTGGTATATATCTGATAGTTAGTTCATGAATTATCATTCAGAAACAACAATTTTTTGTAAGTTCTGATCTATTAATAGCCATTATTTGTTCGACTTTTGACCTTGTAACTTCTAAATTTGTTTGTGTCTTCTTCCTCTATGAGGCAAAATTCATCTAATTTTGGTTTAGTTCTGATTATAAGGTCAATAGTTGTGATCTGAAGACCTAAACTTTCCCAAAATTTTGGTTTTTTTATAATCACTGTGACTTGACCTTTGACCTGAAGTCCCAAAAGTAATTTGGAGTCTTCCCCATTCTTAGAGGTATAATCTTCCTATGTTTGGTTTAGATCTGATATTAAATTCAGGAGTTGCCATCCAGAAACAACAATTTTTTTTCAAATGTTGGTCTGTTTATAGACTTTGACCTTGACCTTTGACCTAGTGATCCCAAATTCATAGCTTTCCTCTTTCTAAGGGTTATAATCTACTGAGGTATCATTAAGATCTATCAATTCTTTTGAGAATAATCATCATCAGGAAACCAAAATGTTGACAGCTGCAAGAACACCCACTGACCCTGCTGCAGCCACTCATCAAAACAGTAGGCTAGTGCTAATTCATTGCAGCTCTGCTAAAAAGAAAAAAAATAAACCCTACAAATAAAAATGCAGAAAAACCCCAAAAATTAAATATTAAAATGCTTCAATTAGTCAGAATATTTGTTGTAAGTCAACCTTCATAAAGTTACAAACACAGTCAAAATTTTCTAAAATGTTTAGTGAGTCATTAAACTTTAGCAAACAAGGTTTAAATGAACAGTGTTAATATCTGTTATGATGTTTCCAATTGTAGTTTGACTCGGATGTTGTTCTTGGATCAGGACTGTCCATAACACAGATGATTGACATTTTTACAAGAACAAAGTTAGAACCAGGCTTTGGTTATTTTCCTCTGATAGGAAACATGTTTCACAGAGCGGCTACCAGGTCTATCCGTAGTGTATGTATCAGAATCAGTTTTTATAAGTATCATATTCCTCATATTGAGAACACATTGTACTTAAAAAAAATATAAATCTGCAAAATCTTGAATATTATCAAGTCTGGTTGGAAATATTTTTTGTTTCCATTGTTTAGAAAAGTCCAAAATGAAGAATTCTATTTTCCTTCCTCTATATTAAATGTATCCTGATATATCAAATTGAGGTTTTCTCTAAGAATTTTATATTCTTTGAACTTGTAAAGCTTTGTATTAGTGCGATTTGAGGGGGCAAAATTAATTTAAAAAATTTAATGTGAGGGGCAGGGGCACTTAATGGGAGAAATATGATAGGTTGTTTGTTGTTTTACAGTCAGTCCAAATTGTCTCAGTTTGGTTTTATTGAGAACTTAAATACTGTAAATGCAGAAATTATTGCATTGTTTTTCTTTATTGTGAATAATGCAACAGGATTGTACTCACAAAAATTAAAACTTCAATTCCAAAATTTTGCAGTTATGTTGTGTAACACCTTTCAAAATACAGCAAAAATAAAACTTGCATTATTCTTGCCCATGGAACATTGGCAATAATATATACATACAATAATTTCTGAATTTACAGTAACTCCAGAGAGTCAATTAAAAAAAAATGAGAAAAAGCTAGTTTACTCTAAGAAATTAATGCAAATAATTTTTTATGAAACAAGTGCCCAGCTCTTTTGTCAGTCCAGCAAAATTATTCATTATAGAAATGCTTTTTTTCCTGGTTTATGTAGAAGATTGGAGAGTAGCCAACATCTGGCAAAGAGTTCCGCTCAAACCAGTGCTAGGGGCTGTCTTGAACTTAGAGTGAGGTGCGAGTTTTTACTCTGTGTTGATGGCCTCACTGTGACTGAGTCAAAAAACTGCAATCAAAGCGCTGTTCCTTTGCTTTGAATTTTCTTGTACATATGCAATTTTATGTGTCATGAATATTTGCTCAATATCTCCCTTTTTTCTATTCCATACTTGAAGCATTTCTATAAAAAATTACATTTGCTTAAGTAGGTATATCTGTTTTTATTAGCAGTTTTGTTACAGATATATACGGGCTGTACCAGAATTTGTAGTTGTTGGGATGGGGAGGGGGACACACTGCTTTTAAAGTAGTATGGGGGAGATAAAAAATATAACCTGTTTAAACCATTTGGCAACTTCAGTTCGGAAATAGAAATTTTTATATGTTTGAGAAAGACAAGTTTAATTGTAATGCAATTAATGTAGATTCCTATTTAGTTAAAATGTCCAAAAGTTACATTAAAAGGCTAAGACCTAAATTAAAAACAATGAATATATTGAGAAGTGTTTTTCAGCTTGGATCATGGGCAGGTAATTTGATGTTAAAACATATACACCCAGAATTCCAGTCGGATATTTATGTCAGCCTTGAAGCAGCCAATGCTCAGTTAATGATAGGTAAGTTCGCTATAGGTATTTAAATTGTAACAGCTAAATTGTTTATCATATCTGACAATTGTAATATTTAAGTACACAAAATTAACAAAAGTGAAACTATATCATGTATCAAAAGTTTCTTTAAAAGATTACAACAAATTATCATTTATAATTGAGAATAATAATTCTTTTTCTGCAGCTTAAGCTTTAACAGCTGATCCATTTAAATTCCCTTTTTGAGGTGGGAAAGGCCTGTTTTTCACAGGATTCCTCACTAACACTGAGATGAAAAAAAAAACAATATGCCTCATACAAAAAGTTGTCCTGATCCCCTGCAAACATACTAAAAATTAAATTTGTGTTACCCATGAAGATAAATTAATGTGGAATAGCCCTGATATATCATTCATACTAAATTAAGATAAAAGCAATGTTTATTTTTCAACTTGGTTAATTTTATAGTTTTATCATGCAAAAAAACCTACCCTCTGTAAAAATTGATAAGTTTCATAATTGATGATAAAATTTTTATGAATAAGTTGAATAATATTATAGACGTCACAGTGCTGAAGGTTGCTTAATATACATCAACGAAAAAAAAGACAATTTTATTACAGATTTATTTTTGTTTAAATTTTACAAAGAGATACCTTGAACAAAAAAAAATAACTGCTGATGAGATGCAACAGATATTAGTATTCCAACCAAATTTAAAATGATATATACATTATTGGTGAATTTTTTTTTTACATTTTTTTACATTGATAATTGCAAGTTCTGTGTGGTGTACATTATTAAAATTTTTGAATTGATGTTATAAGAATGGTGGGAACATGTCTAAAATTTATTCAAACTGAGTTATTAATTTTATTTCTGATAGAATTATATTTTTAAGCAGATACCTTAAAAGTTGTTTTAGTTATCAACAAATGTATCTGTAGATGAGAAATATATCTCAAGTATATTTGCCTATGAAGCTACAACATTAGCCCAAAAAGAAAAAAACTTGGTCTTATAGATAATCATGTAACCTCTTGTGGTCTGCATACTGTAAATGTGGATATTTTTGCATGGGGTAATTTTCACTTATGTAGTGTTATTAATTTTCATAAAAATTACCCAACATAGATACAAAATGTTGTTAAGATATAACTTAATATATGACAAATTCCACGAAATTTATACCCACAGGAAATATTACAATACACATTTTGTGAAAATAACACCCCTCAAAAATGTCTACATTTATAGTAACTTAGTATTTAAATTTTTCTCTTTTTACCATTTTGTTTACTCATTAATTTCATTTTGGTTTTAGCTGACCATACTGGAACTAACAGTATACCAATCAGTCAGTTCCTGGCTACAGACATGACCAACAAACTGATAGTAGCCATGGTACTTTCATCAATAGGTCCTGAATACATTATCAGATTGTACAGAGTTGGTCAAAGGACACAGGTTAGTTTTCAGAATGTTCACAGTTGGTCACAGGACATAGGTTAATTATTAGAATGTACAGAGTTCTTCTGAGGACACAGTTTAGTTATCAGAATGTACAGAGTGGTTAAAGGGTGGTCAGAGGACACAGGTTAGTTATTAGAATGTACATAGTTGGTCTGAGGACACATTTTAGTTATCAGAATGTACAGATTGGTACAGAGTTGGACACCAGTTATTTATCAGTATCTATAGTGTTGGTAAGAAAAAAATAATTAGTTATCAGAAATTACAAAGGCTGTCAGAGGTACATGTTAGCTAAGAAGGTGTAGAGTTTGGCAGAGGACATTGGTTAGTTATCAGTACCTTTTGTATGGACTATTCCATTAAAATGGAGGTGTGGTAGTGGGATTGGAAGATAGCAATAAAACTCCAGCAGCCATCTTCTTTTCCTGTTTAATTGAGCAGCAATTTGCATTTTCGGCTTTGTTAAAAAATAGGTGAAATAGGACAAGGTCAAAAAGAGGGTCAAAAAACCATTTTTGCGTTTGGCTTATATGACTGGGATATATGAAAATGAGAAGTACTGGAATAAATGTCAGAGAAACTGTACTCTAACAAAGGGAACTTACAGATCTATAGCTCTCAACAAGGCCTTCAATAAGGATGGAACAGCATTCCTTGTGAAAAGGGATAAATACCCCTAAATAAAAAAAGCTATGCAAAATAAGACTACTCTTACCTGAATAACCTTAGGGCTGTTCTAGAAATAATTATATAGGGTTCTAAGAGGGCACTTTTTTCACCCAACCACCAACAGAAATGCTTTTATCTCTGGTATTGTCAACATATATTTGTTCCGCCTAACAGAAGTTCCACTGGAAACTTTGTTATAAACAATAGCATAATGTCTGTTCCTTTTGGAACAAATATTCTATATCCTTTATTCCGTCAGGAACAAATCTTGTAATATTTGTTCCAGGAGAAATAATGTTATGGAATATATCTTCCTTTTGGAACATGTGTTATGAAGGAACTTCTATTCTGTGACAGTATAACAACCCACAGAATCTTATTGCTAAAAAACCTATTAACCACCTAGAAAATTTTCTTGAAGTAATAAGACATTAGCAAAAAGAAAGCACCCATCCTTAAAAAATTATTTCCGTAACCCCCAGCACTAAGAGAAATTACAGCAATTATAGAAAAGATGTCAACTGTCATCACACACCCCAAATATTTTTTCTGGAATAGCCCTCAAGACAAAAGAATGTTAGTTATGAATAAAATCTCACAGTTGCTGTATACAAATTTAAATATATTGTAACTGATGCAGATTTGTTTTTTTGGCTTCAGTTCTTAATGCAGTGTATAAGGTTAATTAACAACAAGATAGATGTCTGATTTATTATACGTTATCGTTTTGTTCTGTATTTTCAGAATGCTCATGCCTTTGTGAATGTTGGAATTAGAATGAAGATAGACAAACAGAACAAGTTTATGGTGATGGAGAAACCTTGTATAGCCTTCTGTGGAATTGCTAAAGATTTTGTAAGTTCTGAAAATTTAACAGACATACTAGCACAATAAAAATGTTCTCTGTACAAAACTTGTCCAGCAAAACTTTCAGTTACTATAACTTCAGAAATCATCGCATTGATTTGTAATGGTAATCATTGATCTATCGAAGAAAATGAGAGATTAAAAAAATGGTTTTATAAAAAGATACCTATCTCTATTTCTAAAAAACGGCTTTGTATTTCATTTTTGATGTAAATGACCATTTTACTACTTGTAAACAAAAAGGTAAAAATAGAGCTTTTGTTTGAATTAAATTTTAATTTTCATAAGATGAAAATGTTTTCTACCATTTATTTGGCATTATACAGGTACATGCAGTGAAGACAGAGGAATATCTACAAGGAAAAGCCCTGAATGATGTCAATGTAATACAAGGTACATGTTCTAATAACAACTTGATCTTTGTTAGTTAAAAAGCAGTCTTTATAAAATCCATGCAATATCAGGGTGTGGAAAAACCCACCAATCTGTAGTTGATTTTTCAGACTTCATACCTCATATGATGGCATAATTACAGCCGTTTTTCAGTCAAGGCTTGTACTTTTGATAAAATACATTTATATCTCTTAAAAATCTCTGAAAAATTAGCAAAAGCAAGAACCATAACTCTTGCAAATGGTCATTAATTTACATTCTCTATAATTTTAATCTCAAAGAAAACAACTCAAATGGTCATTTTTTGTTAAAATATGCATATTTACTATCCATTTTATGCACTGAAATGAAAGTGACATGTAAAAAGTAATTGTTTTATGCAGATTGAATTGTTCCAACTACCAAATTTAGCAGAGTAACATGTAATATTAGATTTCATAACAATATATTAGTTTTTGGACCAAAAATATTCTTTAAAGCCTCAACTGCTTTATTAGAGATTTCTGTTAAACAAGTAATATCTATTTTATAGATTTTTGCTAATTTTATTGATATAATTTTTTTTTAATTTGCAAACTTCTCTTTTACCAACTTTACTCAGGCATTGAATTTTTTTTTATCAGTTTTCTAATATCTGCTATTAGAATTTACCAGGGTATTAAAATTATGAAAGCCTAGTTTTTTTTTTCGCTTTTGAAAACCAAATTTGTCAATACAACTACATGCTTCCAAATATTTTTTTAGTTACTCGGGAAACCTGATAGGGAAAGTTGTCATACCAATGATAATTTTATAGAAAAAAGATTTGAATTCATTAACAGTAAGCAACTGTCATCAAAAAGGCCAACAATGCTGATATTCTAATTTTTTGGCAATTTTGACATTTTTTCTTTTTGTTAAGCTGCCTGATATTACTAGTATTAAACACATGTCAGCCTACTGCTGTGATACTGGAAAATATCAAGAAGGTGGTCATGTGACATCAATTAAGATGTTGCTGAAAAAGAAATATCAGACATTTTAAAGGTCTGGACTGCAATTATGATCTTTTTCACAGTTGCAGACAATTACAGACAAAATATATGATAAATTGATCCATACATGTAACTTTCCATATCCAACCTACTATCATCTTTCAACCAATATCCTCACTCAGGTTTGTTATAGGAGTCTCAGGATGATACCTGGATGGATATGGAAAGTGACATGTAATAATCTATAATTTCTATTGATTGTTTGCCTCAATTTTTAGGTGCATTGAGTACTTTGGCATCAGAGCTGAACCCAGATCCAAATCTTGTCCCTGTAGAACCCAGTGTTGGATACAGGAAGAATGTAGCTATAGGATTCTTATATACTGTAAGTCTCTGCTTTAACATATTTAATAGATAATGGCATTTTAACTGATTTAGACAATGTTCTACCAAACAAAACTTTATCATCATCTGATTTTGTCTTCTGCCCATTTTTCTTTCGGCAGGGTGAATGACATGCTGTTACATTCAGCAACAACAAAATATTTGCATATGTCTGTTCAAATTTCACTGCAGTTGATACCAAAATAATAATAATGAAAACCCATTTTGTTATGTTAGTATGTTATGTTTAATAACCTTTCAAACTTTATAACAAAATTGACGGTTTTTTTTTTTTTTTTGGAGCCTGTTCACACTACAAAAGTTAATCTGGTAAATTGGAATTAATTTACATTGCGATCACACTTGTTTTGATATAATCCAGATTTACTTAATTCAATTTAAGTTAAGCTGGATTAAAATGTAGGGAGAACCTAAAATGTGGATTAAATATGATGTCATAATTAGAAGCGATATTTCTGGTCTCTTGATTTCTATGTTTCAATTTTAATCCTTATTAAGTTCAGCCAAAACCCGAACGCTAGTGTGAATGCATTAGGTTACCTGATACTGGCTTAAGTTGATCCAGATTAAGTTAATCACGATTAAGTTAAGTCTAATGTGAACAGGACCTAAGATTATTTCCCCAAACATATATTGTATGATAAGAACATTGAAAACAGGTGTGTTTCTCATTAAGCATTCTTTTAAAAGCTTTTACTGTATTATTATGACTGTAAGTAAAGTGAGACTGTACATCTCATTTGCATTTTCCTCATTGATTATTAACTGGATAATTAAAAAGTCTCACCATCCTCCAAAAAATAAGGTTTTAACCATAAACAAATAAGAGCCTCCGATTAAGTTTTTTACTGAAAATAGAATGGTCTTTACTGAAAAGAAATCTTATTTTTAAAATTCGCAAAATTTTTACTGTTCTTTAACTGGTTGAGATATTTTATGTACATGCATTTATCAAATTGTTTGAAAACTGACCTAACCTATAATCAAGTATTAATCAGTAGATCTATTCCATTTCAGTACTTTTTGGATGTGTTAGGTGATGTTGTTGCTGCCCAGTATAGAAGTGGAGCCATGCCCCTTATCAGGCCTCTGTCATCAGGACAACAATCCTATGACACAAAACCATTAGAGTGGCCCCTTACTGAACCTCTTATGAAATTGGAAGCTTTAAATCAGGTAATCAGAAATACTTTAAAATTATTAGTCTACTTAGAGTGTTGCTACTGACAACAAATCTACTGAACCAAGGATTTCTCATGGAAAGATTAAAGTCATCACTCTCTGGAAAAAATTTTTTGAACATGATGGGTGACACCAGTGTAGCAGGAGTTGTTGACCCTTCCAGAGCACCTGATGTCACCCTTTTTTTAAGCGTTCATTTAACTCCTGCTTAAATTTTTATTGTAGTGTTGTGTGTACTTTGTTTGTCTTTCGGTTCATTTTGTTGGCCATAGTCTTGTCTGTCTTCTAACTTTAAAATTTCTGTCTGCCAACTTGGTATCTTCAAATTCTTTATAAATTTTAAATTAAGATGAAATTACTTTGATAGTTTTTATGCTTTCATTAAGATCAACTAAGTAGCATTAATTTGTAATACCTCCGCAAACAACCAGGCTGGTTTTTTCCGTTTAAAAACAAATTTTCATGTAGCCCATTTCTGCTTTATTTTTACATTGGAAAAATCATGTTGGAGACACATGTTAGGAAATAGTTAGTACAACTCTTTCCAAGCATGATACAATTTTATATGAAGTTTAGGCACCATAGTTTTATGTGCATTAGGAAAGAGAATGACTTTCAGATGCTTCTAAGGGGAGATAATTCAAATTAATCATTTTGTCATCGCTACTCATAGGTCTCATGATACAGTTAAACTTTTTCCATTGAACTCTATGTTAACAAACCCATGTTCAAGGATTTGGCCTTAACATGTGCACACATGTTATACCTCTTTTGAAAGAAAATAAACACAAGTGTAAAATCTCATGCAAAAATATGATCATGAGGGTTGTATTTTTTTCTGATTGAGGTGTCATGAAAATCCATGTTTTCATCATATGAATATTTTTCCCATCAAAAGGGATTTTGCATGGCCTGTTCACTAATAGTACACAAACTTCCAACACCAAGAAAACTTTTGCTATAAATTTCCAAAAACCACATGTACCTAACTGTTAGAATAACATATCACCTATACTTAAACAGGTATATAACTATCTTTTATATAAATAACACCCTACCAGAGCATTTCTTATTCTCTCAAGAAACTAATGAAAACCATTACATGTAAATTGTTTAGTGTCACCCATAGAGGAACCAACAGTATCATATGATGAGCATTGCTAACAGTCTTTTGAGTTAATTACTGTCATAGTTTAAATTTCTTATTAACTGTTAATGTTTTCAATTCATTGATAATTGTTATACATTGTACCTTTATAAAATCTTCCTTTGAAAAGATATTCCAATAAAACATTCATATTTTAACTGTTTTGCAAAGTAGTAATGTTCACTTATAGCAGCGGGCAACAGTTCTAGAACAGTTTTGTCTGTTGATTGCCGGGTCATGGCTTCATTTCTATTGGCTGATCATGTCATGTGATCAGTTCTGATCAACAAAGGTATAACAGTTACAACTTGTCCTCAGACAACAGCTGTATTGTTTGAACTGTTGCCCTCAGGCTATGGCTTCTGACAAGAGTTCAGTCCTCAGATCAAACAAAACAGCTGTTGTCCTTGGATGCAGTCAGTAACTGTATACTGTTAATATACATACCTGTTAACCCTCACGATTTACGCGGGAGGCTCCCGATATTTTGCCTCGTCTCCCGCATGCTAATGTTCTACCGCGCGTGAGACGAAAATCTCCCGCATGTACAAACTTCTCCCGCGTGAACTCACGCTTCGAAACTTTGTCAAAAAATACTCTACAAAATCTCGGTCGCCATCTTTGTTTACCGATTGAACAGCTGATCAATCGGTAATTTTCGGCAATTGTCGTAAAAGTGCTTCCGAATTGCTCGTGATTTTTCATTAAG
>JAULBM010285400.1:0-16268 GCA_032357055.1 Geukensia granosissima
TGCTAACTTGTTTCCGTCCTGAATATGCATGAAAAATTTGCCACTGGACGTTAAACAACAATCAATCAATCAATCAAAATTGAAGACCCCCCTGAGTGTGCCAGGGTCTAAAAATTAGGGAATCGGAATCTCAGTTGGCAGGAAGAATCCTGCTAAAGGGGCCCCCATAGCTTTGATAGGATGTATTAATGCTTGTCCTTGCTTCCCAGTAATGACAGTAGACGTGACAGCAAGCAGCAAGCACCAGGAACCCAGGCTAAGGTTGTGGTGGATGTATAGAATTAAAAGCCGTCAGATGGGACCCTTGTTTACATATTAACATGTTCTAAGACCACTTTTAACAGCTCTTCAAGTGGTCCATAGGCCATCAGTTTGGGGTCCAACTTAATATCTGATACTATATGACCTGCAATATTGTAACTGGGTTTGGAAATGTATCTTTAGCATCCTACCAAAATTAGGTCACTTTGACTGAAATTTTACTCCATTGTCTCCGGTTCACTTTTACATCTGAGTTTAGTTCTCAGGTACCAGTTGTCCTACCATCATGTAGCTTTGTGTGAGTGAATGCATCTTTGGGAGTCTTCCAGTATCCCACCCAAATTAGGTCACTTTTGTGTCCTTGTGCTGTTACTTAGCTTTTTACCATTATAATGGTCTAGAATGGCAACTTTCTGCAAATGCAAAAAAAAAAAAACAAAGGTAATTATTTTTCTTCAAAACAAATATTCTATATACAAAATCAGATTTTTCATACATGGAAAAAAAGATAAAAGTTTTGAAATATAAATATCTGGAAACTGTTATTGAGTCATCTGGTAAGTTCAATGCTTGTCACATTAAATTATCCAAAAAGGTATGTTTAAATACTTAAATCCTTTTGACAACTTATGGATAAATATATTTAAAAAATTACATGATGCTTTTATCAAACCTATTTTGATGTACAATACTGAAGTTTCGTACATGGATTTCTATGGAAAAATAATAAAAGCATCAAAGAGAGCTAAAAGTTAAAACACAAATCCTGACATTTTAACTTTAATGGACAGTAGTAGTATTGAAATAGTCAATCTTAAATTCTGTAAATTTGTTTTGGGTTTATCAAAACAGGCTATAAACATAGCTGCCAGAGCTGAACTAGCTCAATATCCTTTAGATGTTTTTATTAAACTCCAAGCTTTGAAATACTTTGCAAAAATTGCAAGAGATGTTAATTCCCTTGCTTTATGATGCTTTTTGTTTATTGAAATCCCTCCACTCGGAAGGAATATACAATTGGTCTACTTTTGTAAAAAAATATCTGCAAATCAAATAAAATTAAAGGAATTGGAAGACATTAATATTGAAAAAACATAATTTAACCAAGAAAATTAAAAGTCATTTGAAAGAAGAATATGAAAAAAAAATCTTTGAAAAATTAGTCTCTAACAGAAAAAAGTTAGCTATTTTTAGATAGAAAGTTTAAAACCATGTACAATATAGATGAATGTTTTCTTTAAAAAACTTTTGAAAATAGAAGAAATTTAACAAAAATGAGAATAAGTTATCACTGTTTAGAAGTTGAAAGGCGGGGGGTATAAAGAAGTTAAAAGAGAAGATCGTATTTGTCAATAGTGTGACCTTGGGGAAATAGAGGATGAAAACCATTTCTTTTTGGCTTGTAAATATTCAATTTTAAGGAATAATTTTTTAACAAATGTTAAAAACACTAATTTGGAAGATAAATATTTAAAAGGGGAACTGAAATTGGAATACATTATATCTATATCAGAACTTATTGTGCTTGCTGCACCATTTATTAAACAGTCTTGCACTGAGGAAAGTGGACTCCACAGGTGCCCAAGTGTGGTGATGTTGTAAATATGTATTATTGTGTTAAATTGATATATGTATGTCTGTATGCCCTCAACCCCTTTGGGGTATAAATGTGCATTTATTCAATAAAGGTCATTGAATGTCACATTACCTAAAATAGGCTTTAAACATTAAGAAATACTGTCTTTCTGAAGGCGGACATTGTGGATCAGTTGCTAGAACAAATTAGACCAAACCCCTATAATATAACAATAGGAGATTTGGCATGATTAGTATTTATGTTGCTGGATGGATATCAACACTTCCTGAACAAGTTCTGATTAGATTATTGTTAGATTACATAAAACTACAGAAAAGGAGATGATAAGAATACCTCCTACATGTAATATGAAACTGACCCCCGGAATATTCACCAGACCAGTTGTCAGAATTGTCTGTATGCCCTCAACCCCTTTGGGGTATAAATGTGCATTTATTCAATAAAGGTCATTGAATATCACATTACCAAAAATAGGCTTCAAACATTCAGAAATACTGTCTTATCGAAGTCGGACATTGTGGATCAGTTGCTGGAACAAATTAGACCAAACCCCTATAATATAATAATAGGACATGTGGCATGATTAGTGTTTATGTTGCTGGATGGATATCAACGCTTCCTGAACAAGTTCTGATTAGATTATTGTTAGATTATATAAACTACAGAAAAGGAGATGATAAGAATACCTCCTAATATGAAACTGACCCCCGGGATATTCACCAGACCAGTTGTCAGAATTGTCTGATACAAAAATGAAACAATGTCTTACAGAAATTTGCTGCATTTGCTTAAATTCGAAAGCACTGAAAAAAACAAAGGCTTCGAAAAGTATTGCACTTAGTAATTGTCCCTGTGGTCGGATTTGGCTTCCCATTTCGATTTGTTTGTATTTGAGTGCTTCCTTTGCTATGTTTGGATCTTTGGCTTCCTATATTTTGGTTCTAATGCTACTGATGAGAGGTTACTTCTTGAAATGTACATACAGCATACCCAAAATTTTTCATATTCATTCAACATGGTAAATTTGTATTTTATTTACAGTTTTACTTCAAAGTGTCAAGTGCCAAAGACATGTTTATCTTCCGAAAGTTAATTAGGTGAAGTCCAGATGTGTATTCATAAGAACTTACTAAAACCAAAAGGGTTACATGTACATGTAGTTTATATAAACAAAATTTTGTTGCATGTTAATTACTTTAATATATATCAAAGAAACATAAATTCGACTGTCATTTAGTGGATGGATGTCATGCCACGTCTCCTATTTTATATATGTCCTGAAATAGTGCTGATCGCTAGAAAATGATTAAATGACAACGCATTTGTAATATGAATTATATAAATCTGAGCTATAATGAGACTTACAGATGCCACCACCACATGTGCAAAATTCAAAATTTTGAAATGTAAGTGATTCGCGGGTAGAAACAAATCTACATATTTTTTCTTTCAACCCCCCCCCCCCCAGGTTCTTTTTTCTGATATAAAAATCACCTATAACCCATAGGTTAAATCCTATTTTACACACAGACACCTTTGTTTAAAATTTCATTTGTATTCTCGAAGTGAGAGTTTTTTGGGTTTTTTTGTGTGCAAAACGTAAGTATATGAAACAGCACTGATATGGCGTAAGTGTCAAGGAGACCGTGCAACATCTGAACAATATCTAGAGGTCTTTACATTTAACGATTGATATAGTCCAAAATTATTATATATTTAAAATTCGTAAATTAAATAGAATGTATTGAGAAATAGGTGAAAAAAGCTTCGAGATCCATCTTTGTTGTTATGGGAGATACGGAATGATACGTGTTGATATTATATGTTATCTGACTTTGTTTGGCGGATATCGTCTTTTCACAGACGATAGACGCCAAACAAAGTCATATTCCATTTATATCTGAAGTTTTGACCCTTTGGTTAAAATTCAGTAAGTGACAATCACATTGGTGCGTAAAGGAGAATGGCTAACGATAGATTATACAAAAATAAGGTGAAAAATTAAGCTTTGATTACTTAAAATAAAATATAATGATTCCCGATTGGCTGATGAACTGTAAACTTCAGATATTGACAACTGAAAGAAAAAAAGGCAACGGTACGTTATGCCCTATATTTGGCTCAAATCCTAGATTTTGTGACACAATGATAAGTTGTTATGAAAATGCTGTTTAATAACCGTCTTTCGATAATTTATAACGCATATTTAAATTACTGTTATTTTGACAAATCAGCAGGGCACATTTGAACATTTAGCAAAAATAAAACATTTTCTTTAAAAGTATCGAAACTTTGGAGGTGTTTTGTTCAAGATAGATATGACCGCATAAAAAATTTCGAAGATATTTTATCTAAACATTTGTACATTGATAGATCTTTAATTGTGCATTTGGTTCTTATGTTTCTATATCAAAGGCGATAAAATTATATCATATATTGCATTAAATTTATTAATTTCTTATTGTTTCCACATTTAAAGCAATTAACATGTATCGTGTACTCGGGGTAGAACTAAAGCTAAACTGATGGATAATTTTATAGACATTTCTAAATACAAACAACTTATAGAATTATAGATATTAAATGAAAAGACATGGGATAAATGTAAGAAACTGCACTACAATCACGAGAAAAAAAAGAAATTTACAAATCAAAGATTCTCCACAATACCTTCAACAAGGGTGGATAATTTCCAGTTTTCAGTCAAATTCTTGGCCTAACGATGCTTGTCCTTTACAATGTTAGCACATAATATGATTTATGCTAAAATAGGGACCTACACCTCAGATACGGGGAATTTGATTGCTGGATCCTAATGGACAGTTTTTATTTTATAAACAAACAAATATAAAATGACATCAAATGAAGAGAAAAAGAATAAGGTTTGCTGGTAAACCTTATAGAAAAACCCAAATTAAAACAGAAAGATTGCAACTGGACTATGTGGGCTGCGCTTTTTATCTGCTCTATCTCTTAAATAACGCTATCATGTATTTGTTGACAGTGTGTTATAATTCCCTCATAAGTTTAGCAAGAAACATTTCTTTCAGTTTTCGCACGTTATGAACAAAACATACGTATAAACCTGTATGTGTGCAATTTCAAAAAAATAAAATAAATAAAAAAGAAAAACGAAAAAAAAACCGGAAAAGTAAAAGAAAAGGAAAATACACTAATGCTTTTATGCTTTTTCTAAATATACAAAACATTGCTTACATATATGTTTAACGAGAAATTATGCAGCGCAAATCTAATGTCTAATCTAATAAGAATGTGGATTATGACTTCATATTATTTTTGTTTTGATTTACCTCTCTATGGTCAAATATTTGTCTTTACCACTTCCTGGCACTACCACGCTTAACTAAACTAAATATTTCCCTTAGTGAATTATGACCAAACTAGACATAGAAAAACTTAGAAATGATTATAATCTCACGATTATGACGTCTCCCAAACGAACTCCACATTTGACAATAGAAAATATATGATTTAGGGGTGGAGATCTCAACCGTTTAAGAGTTATTACCGAATTTGTCATATTGAGGGGGTGAGGCAATCAACGGTAATAAAATTTATAATACTGCTGATATCCCCATGTCATATGAAATAAGAAAATATATATGGTTTAGGGGTGGGGATCTGAACCGTTTAGGAGTTATTGCCAATTTTGGGGTTGTAAGGGGGCGGGGCCAAGCTCCTTGGGAGGCAGGGGGGCACAACTACCTATCTAGGTCTACTATCATGCAAACTTTCAAGTTGATCGGATTTATGGTCTCTAAGAAATGTGTCAGACAACTTTACGCGCGTAGAAAGAAAAATAAGAAACGGAGCAAAAACAAAATGTCTCCAAACTTTGTTTGGGAGACATAATAAAAATAGCCATTCAATGACTTCATAAAAATGCATTAAAATGCAATGACTCTCATAATGATTATATTGACAATTTCTGTCATTTTGAATGATTTGACTGATGATGTGTTGCTGATAATTTTTGTTGTTACTGTTATCCTATAAATAACATATTTTTCGATAGTAACAGCCAATATTTAAAGGGTCCTATATTTAACATTAGGTTGGTGAAGCTAGTTTGAATGTTCATTGGCAAACAAAACAAGTTTGATAAAAGACAGACAATTCCATTGGCTCAGCAGTTTCTGACAAGAGGATTGTCAAAATTTCAGCCAATCCAATACATTACTGGCTCTGACAGCCTTGTTTTTATTTCTGATAGGCAAATAATTCCCCAAGTTGGTGAAGGACCACACAGAGAAGTTCCTGCTAAGCCTGGTTCCGATTTGAAAGCAGTTTCAGAAGAGATTTACTTGTAAATGTAAAAGACAATGACATGGATGAGGACATATGCCAAGTGGTGGTGAATTCTCCTGATCTTTTGAATCAGGTCTGCTAAAAAAATTGTGTTTGCTGCTTCACTGAGTTATCAGTCTTTTTCAGTTATAAAAAATTAACACAGTTGTTGCTTTTCTTAAAAAACTGAATGCAAAAATGATAACAAATTATGGACTTAAAAGGAATTCGAATTTGAGATATTCAAAATTTTTAAAAGCTTTGAAGGATAAGAAGTGAGGAAATGATGATTTTATTTTAAAAAGTCTGTATTTTGCGTATAAAGCACTGAAAGTATTTGGGTAAAAATTTTGTCTTTTTGGATCTTTTATTCAAATTGTAACAAATTTTATCATTTCAATGCTAATATTTTGTTTTTTCTGAAAATTGAAGGAAAAATAATATTTTTCTTATAAACAGAACAAAATAAAGGGTAACATATCATTAAAAATTCTTCAGAAGCAATTTTATGCCATATTTTTCTGTTAGTTACAACTGCCATGGAAGCCATCATTCCAGAATTACTTTGTGACAGGATGTACTCAGTGAAAGGGTTAACATGCTGTTGTTTCAAATATTTGAAGCTTAATGTTAGAGTCATTCATTCAATCAATCAATCAACATGTTGGTAACTTATTTGTCATTTTGTTAAAACACAGTCTATTACAAAACATGGTTTATTTATACATTAACATGCTCTTTTCATAAAATATTTGAAGCTGGATGTTAAGAATCAGCGTTCAATCAACCAACATGCTGGAAATTAAAAGAGGTCAGGCAAAAATTTCCTTCCACTTGACCTTCATAAAATTATACAGTATTTACCTGTTTGTTCTGAAGACTGCACCTGACTTTGATCTTTCAGTCCAAATGATAACCTAAAAAGATAATAATTATAAAAAAATCTAAGAATTCAGATTAAATATCAATTAGACAATCATGTTTCCTGCAAAGTCTTATGCACAATATGAAATGGGAAAGCCTAAGGTAAGAATTCAAAGAATGTTGCACATCCTCCTGAAATTTATGAAATACATATAGTTCCTATTACAGTCAAACCTCAATAGCTCAAACTCAAAGGGACCAGGAAAACAGTTCGAGCCATCACAGATCGAACATTTTCGGAAATATTTCTGTATCGACACCGAAGTCCAGTATTTTCAAAAGATGCAGTATCGTTGAGAAAATGAAGGTGATTTTTTTTTTTACAATGGAGATTCAGCAAAACAAAAATAAAAGTTTAAGTTAATCTGGTCTACACTAATTATATGACAATTATCTGATGATTTCCAATTAAAGTCACACCTGCGCTCAAATCATAAGCTGTGGTAATCAATTAACCATTTGACAAGTCATGATTGATTTTACAGGTAAATTCAAGTCTGGTGTTGTAAATTTAACTGTTTTGTTAACTAAGGGACAGAAACATTAGTTTGAGAGTTCGAGCTAAAAGTGTTAGAGAGAACAAGGTTTAATTTAGTTAAAGTACGAAAATTATTTGGACTTTACAAGGAGTTTGAGCCATTTATGGTGTTTGAGCGATCTGAGTTCGAGCCAACGAAGTTTGACTGTATATATATGGTATTGACAATTAAATTAACAAAAAATTCTTTGCAATCATTCAGCCACATTAGCCAATAAAAATACAAAGCCCATGCTTAAATGACAGAAGTCTAATATTTTTACATTTATTAACATTTTAAAATTTTAATGATAAGTGACTTTTTTAAAAAGCAAAATACAGCTGTTGATATATATATGCATGGATTTGTGACTTACATTTTTATTTCATCACTCTGTGCACTTCTAACTACCCAATTCATAAATAATCAAAAGCAACACTAAGAACTCTTACCTAACATCCATAATATCTAATGCTTCCTTGTTCTCCACATCTATAATGATCTGGTAAAACTCGTTCAATAGACAAGGCGGTTCATGGTGTAAAGTGAAGTTTACATTGGCTGGTCTGTGTGTTACTCTATAATATAATTATAATTTAAGGCTAGCAAAACATGACTGCACTTTAATTGGCAGAAAGGTTTAGAATTGACCAAACTCCACATGCTTTGGTTCAGGACTAGGCAAGGAATATTGTTAGTTTGTGGACATCTTTGCTGGAGAGGACCATCAAAGAACCATTTCACCACATTCGGATTGCAATTGGCTCAATAGTTTAAAAAAAAAATTATACTTTAAGTCAAATTAAAATATGTCCTACGCAATGCTGGGCATGGCAGCCATCTTGCACTTATTCCAGATATTCCAGAAAAAAATTCTGAGAGGTATCACCTAAGGACCAACACAAGAAAGTTTGGTTCCAACTGGGCTATTACTGAATAAACATCCCCTGTAATCCAATAGGGATCTAATGGTCAAATCAACAGGATAACAGCTGGTGAGGCCAAAAATAAAAATTGTTTGTTTCCCCAATCCTAACAAACTCTGCAAAAACGTTGTTACTCAAATACTGCCAAACCTAAATCAATTTTTTTTCATTTTTCATTTCTTGTAGGATGAAACTGATTGCACCTGTTATTGAAGAATTTCCAGGTAAATATACAATTCCAATAACAGGGGACAATATGAAACACTTACTTAATTGAAGATTTGACATCAATATTATCCCAGTCTAATGGACCATGGCTGTTTATATTTTTAGGTAAGATAGAGAGGGCTGTCTGTAGTGGAGTGACAGCATCTCCTCCACCTCCTATCCACTTCAGCTTCCCTAAACATCCAGCCTCAGAACCAAACTCTAATACCACAGCATTAATCTGAAATCATTTCAAACATAATACTGATACTCTTTGTACAATAAATGAATCAAAAATACAGGAACTGGAAAAAAAATTGAAAAAATATATGTGTTCTTGATGAGAACTAATTGTAGGAAATTACATAAAGCTTATTTTGTTAATTCTTCATTCTAATATTCTTAACAGATGAAAATAAACAGATACAATAAAAGTACATCTAGAATTTTATTTATCATGGTGTTCCGCTGAAAGCCGTAGAATGAAGGTATTCAAAATTACACAAGTATTAACTTACACAAAATGTACATGATGTTACACAATTTACATAAATTAACACAGGTAGTAATATTGTTTATTTATTTGTCTACATTTAAGTTTTAAGCCGAATGAAAATGACTATGTTTTAAGGTATATATGTATTGACACTTGTATAGCTGTTTAGGACATTGCTATTAACTTTAAGCATAATAATTGCCCCTGTATCTAAGTAGCCTTCACAGCCCATGGCCTTGCTTTTAATTTTGTAGATAGCTCTGAATGAATCAAGTCCTTTGGCAAAAAATTATGTTCCAACTTGTTCCACTTAGAAGGATTGTGCTCAGGACTTCATACTTCAAAGAAAGTTGCATCATCATAGTCAAACATCTACTATTTCTATATGTAAAATCTTCGGTTATGTCATGATATGTTGACAGTTTATTGATAGCATTAGTGCATTACTTTATGGCTTCACTGACATATGTTCTGGAAGTAAAAATAGTCTAGCAAACTTAGAGACTAGTTAACATGTCCAAATTGTTTAAAATGGGCTCAAACATGACAAAGTGGTGCAGTGTTTCCTCAATGTCTATCCCATGTCTCTCAATTTTCGCAAATGAAAATAATTATATGATGTTGCCTTAAAATGGTAAAAATCTAATATCTGACCTCTATCTGAGTATCCACATCATCCTTCACAGGCAGAAAACTAAACTTGTAAGACTTGGGTTTTCCTGGTACTAAATATAGATCTGCCTCTGTGCCTTCTGTTTCAGAGGCAGCTGAAACTCCATGACCATCTATTACACAACAGTACTGGTTGTATATCTGCAAAAAAACATGAAAGACATTAAATGACTAGTAAAGATTTATTTAAAAACCTGAATTTCATTTTTTTTATTTAGATAACATATAGTCTTAGAACAATGTAGAGTCCAAATTATTAAACATTTTAAAACTTTTTGACTGACAAGTCAAAATTATCTGCTTAAAATGCATAACACATTAAAGAGATAGACAAAGTAAAGTGTTAGACTCAGTTATATGATGTGATCAGGGATCATTTTGTCCACTTATCTCCAACCTCAAGTAACTTTAGTTGTATTTTTATAGGTAATAATTTTAAACAAAAACTCATCAAAATCATTAAAATAAAAATTTTCCATATCAAACACAACTGAATTGTTTGTCCATTTTGATTTTTAGTTCAAAAACACAAATCTTACAAGAAAATTTAAAAAAAAAAAAAAACCCATCAAAATTGGATAAAAACTTAAATTTCTCATCTCCTGCAAATTGTTTTTTAAACCCTTTGATACATTCTGTGTAAAATTGGGTAAATCTGTATAATAATTGGGCTCAAACATGACCAAGTGATTGGGGTACTGCAGTGTTTCCTCTGTAAAGTTGTGCTGGGAGTAAGTTTTGTTGTGTTTTTCATAAGGAACCATTTGCAAAAATACCATAACAAAATCAGATAAATATGAAAAATTTGCCATATCAAGCAAAATTGGACTTTTTTTTAACTTATTGGAGTCATACATGTGACAGAGCAGTCTTAGGACAGCTGAAGCATTTCTAGTTTCCAGCTAAGTTTTGCTTCCACGACTGAAGTTTTTTATCAGTATTTTTATTTCTTTGCACAAAATATTTTGGGAGAACAAAATATTGAGGTTTAAATTGTACTTCATGTTATTAACATTAAATGCAAGAAAATAATGAGTATTCTAAAAATAGAGCATTAAACTGAGATCTATAATTTTAATCAATAACATTAAACTGAGATATCTAATTTTAATCAATAAAGCACATTTATATTAAACTCGCTGTGGAGTTATATTACCATACCAAAATTCTCTATGTTTATTCAACATTCGTAATTTTGTATTTTAAATACGTTTCTTTAACCTAATAATTCCCAAAATGAATTCAAGGGTAACATTTTTTAAACATAATATCTTTGATATCACACAAAAATATTGGATATATTTTGAAATTTATCTGCAACATTTAATTAAAGTAAAATATTTATATATTCATCAGTGTCCACTCTATATTGACAATTTTTTATTATTCTGGTTTCATCTGAACAGCTCTAAATGTGTCAATTTTTATCAAGTATTAACAATACCCTAAACAAGTTCACATTCCTTTTCACTGTTCAATGCTCCTATAAAAACAGGAAGTTTTCATATAATCGTTTAAAGTAGTTATTTCCCTTCCCAGTGTTTACATAACACCCAGAACACTTTCTTGAATACTATCCGTAAAATATTAAATTTCATATAAAAATTTGATTGGATTAAAACTAAAATCACAAACAAAGGTAATTTACAGCTCTACAGGTTATTAATGAGTGATTGGTAAAATTGATAAACCAGCTGATTGATGTCTCTGACCACCGGCAATTTTCACACCTGTAAAATGTAATCAACACCGGAAAATATGTTGTAAATTGACTTTTTATAAAAAAATTATAAAGTTAATTAGTTCAGATGATAGTGATTTTAAGAGCTAAATAGAAATATTTGACTTTTTGAAGTTTGTTGAAAATAGTTTTCAAGGGAAGATTTTGACTTTCAACAGAAGGAACATAAGATGGCTCTGAAAACTTAGTTCTTTGTCTTGCGTCAGAAAAATCACATGTATGGAGAATTTTATGTTGCTTTTTCAACATCTGCAAGATAAAGGTATTTGTAAATGGTAGTCAATTATGTTTCCCGCTATATAACAAATTCCTTATACAATTGTATAAGTTAATAATATCAATATTTACCTGATTACTAAAGAAAATTGACAGTTTAGAAAATCTCACTGGAAATGGACAGCTGACCCTAAAATAACAAATAGATATTTACGTCTACTCTATAATGCTTTTACATGCTGCAGTCATAATAAAATAATAATATTAGTTTGTTATAAATTATTAAAGTTTGTCGCATGCACCTGTCTAAATATATGTGTCATAATTGTTTGTTGGTGACTACCATTTTCCATTGTTTTGAAATCATTTCTGTACCTTACATTATAGGTTTTAGGCATGTCCTTCTTATGTTCCCTTGTCATTCATTTGGAGACAATTTACGAATCATAATCAGGAGTAGGATTCAATTCTTGTTAAAGCCTTGTGAAGACATCTCTGTCTTGAAAATGTTTTTTTTTGTGTGAAGATCTGGTGAATATTTACACTTACATGTTTATATTGCAGAAATTAAACTATTTTTTTAAATTATTTCTCATTTTTTTACTATGTTCCTCTTGCTAATTGTTTGGAGATTTTAAAATAATTGCATAAAGCAAAACAATCCATTAAATATACCTAAGAAAGACATCCAATTCTATCTCTTTATCTGCTGACACTGTATCAGTGGTAAATCTAGCCTTACACTCAACTGAAAAGAAATCCAATCTTCAAAATAAACTTCAAGCAATAATATTATTTCTTAAAAGAAATAAAATACAATATTTAAAAGTAAGAATATAGAATGTATGCTGGAAAGATAGAATCCATATCTTAGGCAAGTTTATAGCAAGTATTCAAAAGCCAAATTTAACTGTGTGTAAAGTGCTTTTCTGGATTTAATTTGATCAGCCAAAAATAGGTAGGTAAGTCAATTCTTATGAATTTCCAGTTACATTCATGAACCAATTATGAAATATACAGTTCACAACATCTGGAAATTTTACAAATTACAATATTGAAAGATGTAAACAGCAACTTTCTAGCATACATTCTAGTACCAAAACAACATTTTTTTTTCTTTTCATGGTCAAAATTAAGTTATAATGTCCCTCTATTGGGACCATTCAGAATTCCATCCTGTGACACCAGTTTAATTTAGTTTGACAAAGATTGTATAAAACAAAATATGGCATCTATGAATATTTCTGTATCAGATGATATGGGCTACCAAGAGCCTCTGGTTTAGTATTTAACATGATGTTTTATGTAACTTTCCCTAAGCAGCTATATCAGGCTCAAAATATGCTTTAATGAAACAAGCTTGATGGCCACAGATGAGAATCTATAACATAAAGTTTATTTGACATATTACATTATAAAGCCCATTTGATTGCTGTGTCCCTTTTATTTCCATCAAAATTGCAAGTATGGTATATTTCTAAAAAGACATATCTGAACAAAGATTCCAGTTAAAATTGACAAATGATTTTAAAAGAAGTTGTCTGTAGGACTTCATAATTTTCTTGTGATAATGGTAAAAGAGTGAGCCACTGGATTATCAAGACTTTTAACTTTTTTCAGTTTTTGTAGATATTTCAGTTAATTCAAGGTCCTATGTACTGTCAAACTGGTAATTTTAAACTGATTATTGAAATTCACTTAAACTGGTATTTCAACCTGAAAGAGGCTGTCAGTTAAAATATAACTATATGTAAATGAAAAAAAAGACACTACTCTGGCTGTTAACTCCAACCTACAAGTTAACAATTAATTCATGATTTTTACAATTTTAAAGACCTATGAAAATAACCTCACCAAAAGGTACAATATTCTGCATTTCTATTGTAAAAGTACATGGTGTGTCCATTGTTGTCTGCCACAACCTTCTGGCGGCCTCTAGCCCCTGTGGGTCAAGTCCATGCTCAGGTTCTGGTTGGTCATTCTAGGATTAGATCATAAAAATATGTTTAAGACAGCCTTTTATAATATGAAGTTAAGGTGAATACACAGGTAAAGCATGACATTCATATCATGAATAAAACCTGAGAAATGGAGCTATACATAAAACTTAACCAAATTGACATACTGAGGGTAACAAATGCTCCATTTACATTTGTCGGTGAAACATAAAAAGCTCAGGAGGTGAGAGGAAAATTGTTTACAACTCTAAAACAAGTTTAACACAAAATGAATATTGAATTTATCATTCATGACATTTTATTTTGTAACTACATAAATTAGTATCAAATAATGTTCTATTCTAAACAAGAAAATTCCCTTGTCTGCACATTTTTATATATTCTGTCCGCAAATGAAAAAAACATCTATTGCTTCAATATCCGAAAAGGTACCAGGAGACTGATATTATGCTGTGTCAGAATGGAGATGTTGATTTGATAATTCTATGAGCTGCAGAACTGAAACAATTGCTGTTTAAATATATATTGTGTGAACGAAAAGAAAATTAGATTGAAAATTGTATCAGACATCTTTAACCTATGCTGACAGTGGCTTGATTTTTCCTGAATTTGAATTTGAATCAGGATTTAAATCCTGAATTAATATCTTTTTGAATTCTCTCATAAGACAGCATGGGATAACATTTGTCAATCAGACTCTTTACATTGATTTATATCTAAATTTTTTTAATCATATGGAGATATGTTGCCCGATGCATACTGATTAACAAACTATCAAACATGCCACACATATTACTCTATAAACTTACAATGTTACCACTTCATAGTGTAAGTTACCAGTGTCTTTAAAGTTAGTTGGCTTCTAATGTTGGGTCATGTTTGTCAGATATTATTAAGGAAGTTGGCTTCTAATGTTGGGTCATGTTTGTCAGATATTATTAAGGAAGTTGGCTTCTACTGTTGGGTCATGTTTGTCAGATATTATTAACTAACCTGGTTTTATCCATTTCATGGCATTAAATTTTTATGCTAAGTAACAATTTTTTTTCTTTTCACGATTTCATAATTAAACATCTTAAATGCTACTAAAGAAGTCATTATGAAATCCTATCTTTTACTATTATTATACTAAACCTGCCAATACAAAACCAACAAAACACTGAGAAAAACTTTTTTCCTGACAAAATTGGAAAAGCTTGCATTTCAAAACAAGCTTACTATCACAGACATCTGAAACCTTGTTGGTTTGATATGGAATATCAAACTTCCCTAAGTTGACAAAATATACTTACAGACATAACTTTTATCAAATTCATCTGAATTCTTGTTTTTTCTTCCAAACCACATTTGGAATCTTATTAGTGTTAAGAAGTTTATTTTACAATTAAATTATTTTTGTTTTGTTTTACTCTAACATACAGGTCTTTTTAAAGTACAGCAATAATTATGCATATTTAATTTCTGTGAACATTTAAAAGCATCAATTGTAACATCTTTAATTTTGTATGATAAGTATTACTAGTCTAAATTGCTGAGTTATACAAAAAAAAAATAAATATCATAGTACAATATCAAGTTTATTACAGTCTTAACTTTAAATGAACATGTACTTGCAGTTTGTGGTGCAATCAAAATTGACTTTTGGCAAACAAACAATGTTATAAAGAAAAAAGTTTGTTTCATTACACAAATAATTCAATCATATGATGCAGTCAGATTAAATGGAAGGGAAGATGGAGTATCTAGAGAGAACTACCGACCTTGAGCACCTAAACTTCAAAGGTCATTATGTTTTGTAAGTTAAATGAGCTCGTTTAAGTATGGTATAATGCCAAGTGAAAGCTCATATCATATTGGTGGTTATATACTTTAAGTTGTAAAAGTAAGGTGATGTCAACTACCTAAACTGATGAACCGACCAAATCCATTTAAAACTAAATTATCTTAAAAGGATACATGAGCCAATTAACTCCATACAATTGGAGACATAATCCTGAACTTTAGCAGTCAGATAAGCACATTTTAATGAAATATCAAGTATGGAGGTCAGTAGGAGCCACCATCTCTCTGCTCTGTAATCCCACATCACTTTGTTTAACAACCTGAAACATAAAGTATGGAAGTCAGTAAAAGCCATAATCTCAATCTGCTCTGTAATCACAATATCACTTTGTTTAACAAACTGAAACATAATGTATGGAAGTCAGTTAGAGCCATAATCTCTAAGCTCTGTAATCCCACATCACTTTGTTTAACAACCTAAAACATAAAGTATGGAAGTCAGTAAGAGCCATAATTACCCTACTGTGCAATCTCACATCATTTTGTTTAAGGAGGTTCGGGGGTCTTAATTGAAATCGATAGAATTTTTTTAAACTTTGTCAAAAGATAACCTATATTGTGCTGTTCGAAAAATTGCAATCAAATGTTTATGTCACCGGTCT
>JAULBM010285409.1:0-16267 GCA_032357055.1 Geukensia granosissima
GGTACAAACCCAGGTGCGAACTCACGCCGTATAGGTGAGAGGATACAGTGATCTGTACAGGTAAGTTTTAATCAACTACCTAGACCACTCGGCCACCCAGGCCCCTTTTTTAACATAAGAAATTTAATAATAATAATAATATAACGATAAAATAAATCGTCAATTCCGGTCGTGTTTTTTGTTCGATCGAGACAATATAAGGAAACTTCATAAAGGACCTTCTGTAGATTATCTATACCATGAAATTAACGCTTTCGGCAAAGTTATTCAGAGGAGAAGATTTTTAATATATCAGACAATCAGAAAGAAGACTCGGCCATGTTTTTTGTCCGATAGGGAAATAATTTAGGAAATATACAAACCTTCCATAAATTTTTCATTTCAAATATTAATCCATTTGGGCGTGATTTTCAATGTATAAGCCAATCAGACAAAAGAATCGTGTATGGCGGCCATGTTTTTGTCCGATCATGGAAACAATTAGGAAACGTTTAATAGGACCTTCCATAAAGGTTCCATACCAATTATTCATCTATTTGGCCATGTGCTTTCTTAGGAGAAGCTTTTTTAAATGTATCAGCCAATCAAGAAGAACAATTCTTCATTTCCGCCATGTTTTTGTTCCGATCACGACGTAACGAGGAAATTTTGTAAAGTGCCTGTCATAGATGCTTACTCTAAAATTTGGTTCCACTTGGCAGTTTTAGAGAAGAAGATGTAAAAGTTTTCGGTCTACGGACGGACGATAAACGCCAAGTGATGACAAAATCTCAAGTGATCTAAAATGTATACCAACTTTTCGTAGAATATTTGTATCTTAAGATATAGATATTAAAGCTATCTTTAAGTGTTTGCTATATTCACAAACATGTTTACTTTATTCTATTAAAAAAAAATAGTTGAAAACTTTTGAGTGATTGAAAAGTTTTATTACAAAGATATGACTTTGGACATTTTATGTTGTATCTGGTAAACGAAACCGTATATCTACATAATTTATTCTATTTTCTGAAGAAATTTATTATAGTTTCCTCTGGTTTTTTAATAATTTTAGATTATATCATTATTGTTTTCGCCACAATATGGCTGAAATTCTGCCGATGTGGCATCAAACACCAATCAATAAATGAATCAATATTGATTTTTGCAAAATTGTGTTTATTTTCTATGTGAGCGTTGTTAAATAAGCTGATATTGTACCATACAAATCTATAAAACATGAAGTTGACATAGATATTTGTTTTTATTCGTTGAGAATGGCTAATTACAATCACAAATGCTATCTCCTGGAATTTTCCGCTATGATATACCTTAATGTTGTGAGCTCATATTAAAGTTACTGATAGGTGATTTGAATGTATCTAAGCAGGGTTAAATCATGTTTTCCAACATGCCATACCATACATTATGCATATATATATTTTAATATGTTGTTCATTAAAAGGGTACTATTTTTGTCTAGTCAAAAGTACTTTCTGAATTAATCTTAAGCAGAAATGTTAATCTTGAAATGTTTGATAGCCATAAATATCAAAACATTGAAAGAGCAAACAATTGCCGTTTTCTAATATTTTATTATCAGATAATAAACTAAGCATTAAAACGGAAAGGCCTACTTACTTTTCTTACATTAATTAATGGCCAAATATCTCTTATTAATGTTTTACAGCCGAATGCAAAGATTCGTTCCAGTGTGACTTTTGTTGACATTTATGAGGAAAAGAAAGCCAACATAAAGGAATTATCAGATGAAAGTATTTGCTGTAAGTATAAGCAAAAAGACATATGAGATCTTAGTTTACAGTTTTCAAAATTATTCTCCAGGATTTTCCCGCTCATACATGTACAAAGATTTTTCATCCCCAATTTATCTCGATTCCCATGTTAAACCTATGATAAAAATACACAAAATTTTGACTTTTTGAAATTCCGTGACATATTCTCACACGAAAATTAAAATGCGATCAAAATTCTGTAATTAGTTAACACTTACCATTTTTATGAACTTTCTGAACTACTTCGAAAGCGATTGTCGCGCGACTGACGCGCGATAGTCGCGAGACGTCGCGCAAGGTCGTGTTTGTTTATACTTTAAATCCCAGCGATGAAGTCTTCTTTTTTGCGCTGTGCAAAACATTTGATTTAATGTTATTCCAGTGTAGAATACCCATGTATGAGATCAAAAGTGCATAATCCAAAGAGACAAGACAAATTTGATTCAAATTAACGATAACGCAAACAAAAGAAACAAAGGCGTGGAATCCACGAACTCCTTTACAAAACATTAGTGGGATCAAGTGCTCATGAAGGGAAAACGTCCCCTATATTGCGCGCGCAACAACCGTCGTTGAGTCATTAATGTCCAAATCAATGTCAAATCAGGATGTCAAAATAGGGAGTGTCAATTTGTGTCCAATCCGAATTAAATCGCACGAACTCTTTTATTGAGGAGTGGGAACAGGTGTCATAGAGGGTAAGCATCCCCTGTCTTGCTTGCAACACCCGTCGTGGAATCCTTAAAATCGGGTTGACGTCAATCCAAGAAGAGGTCAATTATTTTTTGTATTACTGGTAACAGCCCCATAACTAGTTGAGATACACTGTTGCCATATGGATCAACCTAGCGCTCATGAAATTTTAGAAGGGGCGACTTCAACCTTGATTTGATGTAACATTGTTGTAGAAATTTATGCGACAATAGCAATGCTTCATTCAGAAAATCCTGGTACGCGAGTATCGAATCAACTGTGAAACATAAACCCCGTAGGCAGTGGAAGCAGGGATATTGCCACATATTATGGGAAGTTTACAATAGGAAAATTCAAGTCATCCAGTTTGTGGTAAATCTTAGAATCAAGTTTTCCCTCTTGGTTAATTTCAAGGAATAAATCTAGGTACAAAGCAGATTAGGTTGAGTCTGTGGTCTCTTTAATTCCTTTTTCTCTGGAATGAATTAGGTTAAGATGTTCACTGAACGTAGGATTATTCAATGACAAAAAATGATCGATATAGCTGAAAGTAAAATTCAACGGTCTGGTCATGTTTTTTTTTTATAATTTCACGAAAACAAGTCGGCTAGTTGGGGCGAACAATTTGTGCCCATTGGAATGCCAACGGTCTCAACCATCAAATTCTACAAAAATTATCACAATCAGAAAACCTAGAATTTGACAATATCACATTCACTGTATTTATTAGCACAAGCAGTGCGTTCTCTTTTAAAGAAATTTTGTTACCTAAAACCAATTATTTATATCCTGGATTTCCATTTTCTTACAAAAAAGAGAGAACAATTTCTTAAAACGGTCTTCAAGTTGTGAATGTGGAATCGTGGTATAATGGGAAAAAATCAAACGTTTGAATACATGTACAAAATTTGAAAGAATCGGATTTGAGGTATTGAAACAGATCATTCGATTTTTTTAATATCCACATTTGATGAACACCGCTTGTGGAGTATGCTTTTTCATATTACTTTTATAGGAGCACCTGGATGAACCTGCTGTATATTTTTCTTTATATAAGAATCCAAGTCTGGTGTCTATGTTAATGTTTAAGATGCGTGGATACGTCCAAAAGACAAACTACGATGTATAAAATTGCATCTTGAATGTAATGTAACTATAAACGAAAGTCTCTCTTGTTAAGAAAAACAAAAAGATTTGTGTATGTTTATTATTTTGGATGTTGATGTCTTCATAGAGCGCGGGGTCTGGGTGGCCGAGTGGTCTAGGTTGTTGAATTAAACTTGCCTGTACAGATCATTTGAGCCTATCAGCTATACGGCGTGAGTTCTCGCCTGACTTTGTACCATACAAAAAGCGGGTTGAGTTTAACTCGCATCGCAGGTGATAAGGTTTGTCAGTAACCTGCCCAAGGTCGGTGGTTCTCTTTGGGTACATCGGCTTCCTCCACCAGTAAAACTCACCACCGCGACATGACTGAAATAATTGTTGAAAATGGCGTTAAACCCCAGTCAAACAAACAGGCAATCATAGAGTAGGTTGTATTAATTTTTCAGATAACTCATCCTCAAAATATGGAATCACCCCAGATAAAACTAAACTGATCCGAAGGAGATAGAATCATCAGTTATGCAAACTACAATGTATATAAATGCACCTTGAATATAATATAACAAAAGTCCCTCCTCTTTAGAAAAACCAAAGGCGTAGAACAATGTGAAATCTAAAATAGATTTATTTATTGTAATTATTTGTGAAAATGTTGTAGTCTTCATACAGGCTGTAACATTTTTTTCAGATAACAGGTCCACCAAATATATAATAATCACAGGTATGGCTTTAGTCATCTTAACAAGGAGCATTGACAAAACATGTAACGAATATGTGATAGGTATCAGAATAACACTTATGTCCTCATTCGCGCTGCTAAAACTAACATAAATCATTCATTATTTAATAACTCTCATTTTGGAGGTGCGACTTGCAAGCATCAAGTGCTTCATTTTATTTTAATGACGAAAATAACAGAGGACGCGATTATAGTGATTAAAATCCATCTGGTGCCAGTTCTCCTCAATTTTCAAGATCATAAGAACATCTGTAATGACAGAAAATATATAAAATTACTATAAAAGTTTTAAAAACGAAAAATTTTTCTGAACACTTGAGTTGCAATTTCTCGCACGATGGAAACCAAACACCTATAACTTTTTCATAAAGAGAACATCTTTCCCGTGTATGTTTCCAAGCAATCAAACCAACTTATACATGTACCAATACCAAAGACGTGTCACTGTTGACAATTAAACCATATTCGAAAGTGTATAACTTTAATAAATACATTCGTGCAGCGAGAAAACAACAACTACGCGTAACACAAAATTATTGATCAAAATTGCAACAAAAAACGATTTGAAAAAGATCATTATTAATCAAAGAAATAAAGAGAGACCAAACTGAATTTATGTTATCACCGAATTTTCTAATTCGATTTTTTATTTTTATCCCGCTAAAGAATTAAGACTTATTTTATACTAATGCTTACAGGAAAGCTTATGTTTTTATTTCGTTCTTAGAAAATGAATGACACAATTAATTTTTTTACATTCATAATACTTCTGGAAGAAATCAAATGATTTTCGCCTATAGGTTGCATTTTTAGTTTGAAGTCGCCCTGGCCTTTTATTTCTACTTAACAAAAAGTTATGTCTGCTTTTCCCATCCTGTTATGCTTGTAAGTCAGTCATCATAAATACATTATAATGCATATCTTAATCTTGACGTTTTGATAATTGTTTCTATTGATGAACGAAGTTCTTTTTACACTATATATTATACTCTATTTTTGCATTGAACACGAGTAAAAGGGAACAAAGTAATACCAATGAGACCAATTAATTAAAGCTCACCGCGTGAAGCATGTATCAGCCCATAGTCGAAAACTATTACTTTCCTTTTGTCATCGTTTTGAAAATATGTAGGTTTTCTGGATAGCTGTTTCATAGCAAATTATATCATATCACCTATTTCTATATTTTTGTCGATTCGTATTCGTAAAAATTGCAGATGTTGCGGTTTACACATGTACATGTCACTTTATTTCACGACAAATTATTACTTAACGCAACAAAGTGTTGAACCTTTTGAACGACTTACACCATGTAAATGGATTTCTAGTTTGTAAATTTTGTAGATGTGAAGGGATCTAGTTGATTTTTCCGCATTTATCTTTATTATTTTCCTAACGAAAGACACGATTTAATCCATGATTTCGAATGTGTTGCTAGGATCAAAACATTAAAATTCTAGCTATTCATCAAAGAAGAGAATATTTTAATGACTTTTAATCAAATTGTTTGGTGAAGACTTTCCAATTACATGTAAATAGAAGAAAGTGAAATGCTGAATTATTCTATTATATTTAGAGTGTTGATTATAGTTGTCGGTCTGCTGATTATGATAATTTTTATCCTGGAAATGTTGATACGAATACAAAGGTAGGTTATATGTCAGAGTTTAAATTTAAAGTGTTTTAGCAACTTTAAAGACACTACCTATTCAATATTGATTTTAGCCACTGTATTGAAGAATTAAAGAACGCCTCAACTGAAATCACAACAAAAGTTGAAACTTAATTCTGTATAAAGCATATATGCTAAAGTTTCATCTATTAAATAATATCAATAAAGCAGCCATGGTATTTTTGTGATTACATAATACTTAAGTTTGATTATGTAAGCATATATATATATATATGTGATTGCAAAACTGCCAAATTACATGCTAATAGTTACTAATTTACTGCCCTAAATGATGTTTATTAGAATAAATCTTAAGGTAAAATCCTTAAGATAATTAAAAAATCCATTAACAGGTTGAGTATTACCCCTATTTGCGTATCGTACCCTTTATTTTATAGATCTCATACCAACAAATTCTTATTTTAAGGTTGGAAATGCGCATAATTTTTGTGGCAGTTTATTTTCGGTAAGGCCTGTTTTAAGTTATACATGTAACTCAAAAAAACACCCTTAAAATATTTATTTTGTTTTCGTTTCTATGCTGTGTGCCTTTGAAATGTCCTGATTTGCACAATATCTTTTAATTGTAGGTCGTATCATCTGACAAGTGGAAAGAGCAGCAGATAAATGGTTGCTGTGAAAATGTCAATAACAACAACAATAACATATGCTTGAATTACAGGATGTTGAAATTCATACATTTGTTGCAAAAGTTAAAAACTATGTTGAAATTATAATCAAGACTGTTTTCGGCAATTTAAACGAGGAAGTAATCCATTGTTGAAGAAAGGAGTCTGATTTAATACACTTTTTTCATTCATAACTTTTATAAAATTTCATAATACTATCATAATATGACGTTACGTATTTGGGGGCAGATAGCAAATGGTCTGATGTGACTTTTTTATATCAAGTTTCAGCGAACAAAAAATTTACAATTAGCAAGTATCAAAAAATATTTTACCTGCAAATATGTTTGTAAGTAATAGAATAGACATAGAATATCTTCTAAAAATTCATTAGTTGTACTTATTATTTTCTCCTAGGGTCTAAAAAGGAAACAGCATAAATTTATGTTTCGAATAAAAATAAACTTTGCTGTTTTAAGCAAAAGCGTCCTAAATGCACTTTGTCTTTTCTGAGAAGTACGACTTGGTAAAATGTGTAGTGTTTTAAGTCTTACAAATTATAGGTATAAATTGTGACACTAGTATACCAAGTGAGAATATATCATCAATAAGGTAGCACCCTAACCAAAAGGGAAACTCATAAATGATGATCTAAAACCGTTTCCTTAAATTAGCTTTCAAAGTGAAACACGATTACAGTACAATACCTATGGAAAATCAGAAAAAAAGAGGAAATGAACAAAGACCAAAAGAAAACAAGCAGCAAAGAGAATTCCATAACAACTCTAACAAAACAGCAGAAATGTCTAGATAGATAAGTATCATCTCTTTTACTTTCGATACCTGTCATGGATTTTTTTTTATCTCTTAACAGATTTTTGTCTAATTGTGAATTAAGCAAAATAGTACCTCATTTTAGCCAGTTTTGGATCCTAAAAATATAGAACACAGCTGTGTTCAGTCTTTATATTTATATATGTTATGTACTTGTACATGACTCCTAAGATATAGAAATGCCAAGAATGAAAACGAATGCGCTATAGTTTCTGTACTGAAAACTAATGAAAAATTCGTTTATTTGCTCTTACATGTCTTAACTGAAGAAACTAAAAAAGTACAAGTTTGGACTGATATTTTACAGTGAATGACACTACACTGAAAAATCAACGAAATATTTTAACCATGTCATGTCTATTGCTTGATTTTATCTATGTATTACTTCACTTGTAATATATTGAGAATTTTGCTTAATTTTTGGGACCAAAACGTGGCCTAATCGTACATTGTCCTTTCAGGGGTTAAGAAAAAGAATCATCCAATATCTCGTAAATCTTAGAAATAAGTCTTCACTTTGGGTTTCTGTTGATCAAGAACAAAAAAAATTCTTTAGTTCTCCAATGCATTTTACAAAACAATAATGTTTATATTTCTATATGGGACCTGGATGGCCGAGTGGTCAAGGTAGTTGATTTAAACTTACCTGTGCAGATCACTGTATCCTATCACTTTACGGCGTTCTTATCTGGCTTTGTACCATACTAAAACGGGTTGAGTTTATTTCAAATCGCAGCTTATAAGGCCGGCGTTTCTCTCCGGGCAGTCTGGTTTCCTACACCAGTAAAAGTGGTGAGCCAACGGGGCTGTAATTTGTAGGATCCAGTATTTTCCCCCTATAACAGCCCTTTTTCAGGGATACCAAAATTTAAAATAAAAAAGCTAACTTGTTAACAAAATAAATTTCAACGCCTTTAACTTCAAAATGTTAACATTTATCCTGCTACTTTTTTCAGACGATTTTTTTCCGTCTTTCTTCCGCCATGGTCACATGTTTAACCAGGCCTATTTGGTTCGATTCTGCCACCCTAAAAAAATAATCGCTTAGCCTGAGGCCGGTAAATGTCGCGATAGAGGTAGACCCTTGCATTAGATTACCTGCTATTTTTTCTTCTTATAACTTCCTTCCCCTTCCGCAATTATCACATGTCTTCTTATTACTCTACATAACCGGTTCAATTCCTCTAGCCCCAAAAATAACAACTTAGCCTGAGGAAGGTGGATGCCACCGAATGAGGTCGACACCCACTTTAAATGACCTGCTATTTCATCTTAATCTAGGCCACAAGCTCCCACCCCCTCCCGCGTTTGTGACCTGTCCTCTTATTACCCGACCCTTCTCGCTTCAATTCTGCCAACTCTCAAAATCAACCGCTTAGCCTGAGGCCGGTAAAATAGGTTGATTCTCTCTTCAAATTTTAGCCTAGATTTTTGGTTTGAGAATATGCATTCAGTCTCAATTTTGTTTTCAGAGAACTGAGTTTAACTATTGAAAGTTTAAATGTAACGGTTAAATTTTTAGCATACGAAGAAAATTCACAAAAAACAACTTTTGAGACAAAATGCAGTTTTTCAAACCAAAATGTGCTCCGTTTAAGGTTGAAACTATGTATTTCTTAACCCTCCGAAACACTCAACAAAACATATTTCAAACCGGTTTTTTAATCATTAACTGGTTCAAACATATAGTGCTATACTTTTATAATATCATATATTGACCACTGTAATCTGTCAGTAAAGAAAGGAAACTGACAGTTGGAATATGTCACTTGGCGAATAGTTGCCTTTGCTATAAAAAACCCTTCAAACATTTTTTGTTAGTAGTAAATTTGTCAAATTTAATGCTTACTATTTGTTCACAATATAATTGAATTTGCTGTTCAAATACAGAAACAAAATATTTCACCAATAACTTAAACCATAATATTCAAGTTACAGTATAGTCATTACGTAATCATACATGTCAATTAACATGTATGAAAGAAATATAAAAAAAATATACCAGAATTGCTACCATAGTTTTGTTTGCAAACACTTTTCGCTGAAGTCGTGGCAGTAACGTAGCATTATTTCATTTACGGTTCTAGAAAAATACAGCAATATAGAAAAAGGAGATGATGTATAAATTTCCACGGGGAAGCCACACATAACTGCAAATTTCTAACTTCTTCAGGGTGCAGTAAGGCCTTTAATAATTGACTCATGTCAACATCATATGGCAAACTATAAAAGGCCCCCAAAATTTATTTGTGTCATTACATTCGAAATGACTTATATTCACAGATGACAATGGATATCTTCCGACTGTCACGATACAAATCCGTTCCTATTCCAGTTATGACTAACGTCGATTGTGACTATACACCAGATTAGGCTACTGGGAAACACTACGGGTGCCACTAGTGGAGCAGGAGATGCTTAACCTTCCGGAGCACCTGATCTCAACCTGATTTTTGTAGGGTTCGTGTTACTCCAGCATTAGTTTTCAGTGTAGTGTTGTGATTTCTATGTTTGTCTTTCATTTTATTTTGTTGGCCATGGTCTTGTCTGTTTTCCGACTTAACGATTTCTGTCTGCCCCTTTGGTATCTTGGAATTCCATTTTATATTAAACGATGACAAAAACAGAACGATATATTTTTAAAATCAATCATGAACATATGCGGCGAGTGTCGGTCTGTATTTAAATAGTTATGAATATGAATATGAAACCTGAAATGTGCCAAGGTTAGGGTAACCGATGAAGAATTTACTGTGGAGAAAGAACAGTCACTGTTTTTGTCATAGTATTTGTAAATTCATTCTTTCCAGATATAACATGTGAACAATCACTTTTTAGCGGATTGGTTCCTGTATTTGTGTGAGTTATGATAATAAATTGTGGTTCATCAAATACATCAAAATTAGAACACAATATATACCAAGAGTTTACCTCTAACCCCCCCTAAAAAAAACAAAAAAACTTCTTGATCTTTACATCTTCTTACTTGTCCAATCAGTAATGCTTTTGGGAATATATTTCAACTCATATTTAAATCATGCTAATTGTCTACTTACTAACTACATTATTTTCTATTCAAGAATATAATACATTTATTTCCTTTACAAGATCATGTTTCCCGAGGGCTTGCCTGATATTTCACTTATTCAAGGAAAATTAATTATTTATTCATCTTTGCTTAACTTCGATAGGAGAAAATGGGAATTTTCAGATTTCTCTTAAGAAGGATTCAACCATTAATAGTTTTTATTACTTGCGCAACTTTTCATAATGACTTCAGAGGGGAATATGATTAAAGGACACGATAACGAGAGAAAGACACGATGTCTTGTCCAAACTCAGGTGGTATGTATTTCTCGACCAATCTATCTCCAAGATAGATACAGTGGAATAATATCCTACATTACACCATTATATCAGTGCTGTCATTCGTGATAATATTGTTTTTGTTTTTACTTCCTCGAAAATATAAGCAAAAGGTTAATACGGGTCCCCCCGAAAAAAGACGGATAATTATTGAACCAATAACATGGATCAAGAATGCAGGCATACAAAAATACAATAATAAAAATTAATACCATAACCTAGTAAACATGGTAAAGGTACAGAATGTGGATTGTGAGGTTTCTTTTACTATGCCATATTTAGGCATGCATCATGTCAAACTATCTACTTGGAACACGTATTGTGCCATATTTAGGCATGCGTCAAGTCAAACTATCTACTTGGAACACGTATTTTGTTTTCTAATTTTAGCATAATTTTTTTCTGTTCTAATTGCATTCCTATACCAACGTCAAAATGATTCAGCTCATATCAAGCACATACTTACTATCGTTATGCTGAATATTTAGTTCCCCAATATAATCCTATATTAAATACGTCCTGTCTGTCTCATTTTATTTTTTTTTATTTCCTCCATAACGAAAAAAAACAGGATAACACGAGTCACCAAAGTGCAGTCCAACTGTAAAAATTTGTCAATTAGTCAACAGGAATAAGATTATGCATGCACTTAGAGTTACAAATAGGAAATTAAAAACAAATTGGCTATACATATTGTTCGATTTAATATAGGTACAAAAAACTGACAAATTACATATTTTGTTCAAGTTTTGGAGCTACTATGTTGTCTCCTTTTTCTTTTGAGAATTCAGATTTCCTGTGTATTGATTTAATATTCTAAATCCCTAAATTTACGGAGATGATTCGAAATGTATTGTACATAGAAAATGTTTTTATCGTTTGTGGCGGCCTTTTTTATTTATATAGTTATGGGGCCATTTCTACAATTGAAAGGTCCACGATTGTCAATCTTTTGGCTATGATGGTGCTGATGGCATGTTGAATACAACACAAGAAAATTGACAATGTTTATCCAACGTTGGTAAAAATATCTTTAGTAGATTTCCTTGTTAGTGGTAAGTGTTTTTGTTGCCCCATTATTTTTTCCTGTTTAACTGTTATCAAAAATATTGTTTAATTGTTAACATAAATAGCAGTTTTTGCGATCATTGGCATTTTGTGTTGTCAAAATATTTCATTGCACCTATTAATTGATTGACGACTGCTTTTAAGTCTAGCGGGCGACATTTCAACATTATTCAGGCCACGAACAAGGTAATAGACAGTTAATCAGTATGTGGACTGTGAGCAGAGGATCTGTAAGTGAGATACATTAAGACTGTCACTGGACAAATTAATGGTTGGATAGGATAAAAAAAATTATCCTATAACTGGTTGCCTACTGACCACTCAAATTGATACATTGGGTTTTTAACGCTCTTAGAATGTGGCATTATCTAAACACGGGCTTCTATAACGTCTCTGTAAGAACGGATTGTGAATTTATACACCCCTCATCCAGGGACACCCCTTTTAGAGGGCTAGTGTCTAAAGGGTGGTGATACATAGTACCTATTATTTCGGAGAAACCGACGGTCTTATTTATACCCTGGTCACCATCTGGGGACGTTTGAACTGAGATTTTTTAAATACTTAGTTCGACATCTAGTCAAAATGATGGCGTTATTTGCTTCATTCTACGTATAAAATTTCATCTAAAACGGTTAAAATGATCTGTCATTTTGTTTAATTTGTTCGGGATCGTCCCTAATTTAGGTTCTCCCGAGCACCTTGCAACTGTTCTAACGGGAGATACGTTAAGTGTTATTAATTAAATTGTGAATGAACAGAAACCACATTTCTTTTTGTGTCAAGACGGATTTGTAGCTTTTGTGGAATCAAAGTGTCTAAACACAAAGGACCAACGGGAATCCTCTGTTCATATAACATTTCTTATGACTTTGCTTTTGATACACGAAGTCAGGAACAAGGTTCAATTTCATTAGAAAGCATTTAGTCAACCCCCGCCAAAACTGAAAATGGCGTCATGGCAGTGAGCTCGGACAAGGCATCCAAAACACCAAAACAAAGCCTTGACGAAACTTGAGCAGCCTTAGAGCAAGAGAATGAAAAACTCTTGAAAGAACTTAAATTATGGGAACTAGTAGAGAAAAATAAAACACTTAAACAGAAACTTAAACAAACAGATTCAAAATTAAAACAAAAGGATCAGAATGATAAAATTGACTTGGATACATGCAGAAAAGATGAAGACTTGATTGATTGATTGTTTTTTAACGTCCAGTGGCAACTATTTGATGCATATTCAGAACGGAATGAAGACTTGAAACAAAGAATATCAGAAAAACAGAAGGGTTTAGTGAGCAGATTGTTTATGTCCGATGATTCTGATAGCGAAGCAGATTCAGAAGGTGAGATTCATTCTATGCGAGCATTAAAAACTCTTAATTATCCAAAGGTCAAACTTAAGATGAATAAAAACCTATCAAAATCTGGATCTTCTAGGAAAGCTAGTGATAAGGCCATTTTTCAAATTGCGTGGCCGCATGAATTTGCCGGGAGTGATGACATTGATTTCATGTCGTTAAGTATGCCTGCACTCGTCAGGGGAGAGAACTATATAATACACAATTGAGCCCAAAGAATACAGAGACAAACTTGCAGAAATACACTTGGTTTGTTGCAGGAACACTTCTGCAGTTCGTGTTGGATAAAACGCAGAACAATTATGCCAAAGATTGTCAAAAACAATTTCAAACTAACATAGGTCGTCGTCAAGGAACAGATGACAATGTACAAAACTGGCAACCTGTTCACGGATTTCCTCGTCGCAAATGACTAGGAAAAGTAGGTAGTAATGCAGATAGTGTAAAAACTCTTAATGCGCAAACTCATTTTGTCAATTTATGTATAATGTACAACAGGTAATATTCAGAAACGCAGTATTGTCGTTAACACACATGATAAAAACACAAAAACTTTAACCACACCGTCAGAGGTAAAAACTGAAAGCTGTAATCAATTTCATCATTATAATGACAGTATTTAGTTCGACCTCTAGTCAGAATGATGGCGTAATTTGCTTCATTCTACGTATAAAATTTTATCTTAAACATATCCTAACACATTACATTGAATATTTATTGTTTTTGTTTAATGGCGGTGGAATATTTCACAAAATCATGACAACAAATGCAAATGGCGATAAGTATAAACATGATGAAATAAAGTGCATTATCGATTATCATGCATATTTAATCATATTTCCCTTTTTAATGCTATCATGTTTCATAAAAAATGACAAAAAACATCAGACTTCGTGAGGAAAAACGTATTTGCAGTTGTAAGAACTTGTTTTAGAATATATATCAGTAATGTTACCTTCATTTGTCAGTATATAGTCTGATGTGCGTAGATTATTTTCATAATATAATTTCGTATTTAAAGACTAAGCCGTTAATTTCAACATAACGAGAATTTTTTAAGGTATGGTTAATATAGATATTAGCATTTCCCAATTTATATTTATCAATGCTTCCGCGTTCGATCAATTTTGAAATGGCTAAGTTTGCATATGCTAGTGATATGACTACTCTTTATTCTATCAATCTTATCCTACATCTTGTGATGACTGTGTTAGTTCAGCATTCAGGTAAGTGCTATAATTTTTAAAAGAAATTCGATAAATGAAAGACTTACAGTAGATTATTGACAAGTAAGTGCAAACCAGCCTTAAAATGAATCTTATTTGTGAACGGTTTATTTTGTTACAACATTTATTCAAAATGCTTATTCTCAAATCATGATTTATTTTTTATTTCACCAGTCCATTTGTCAGATTTGAGAGTTATCATGTAATATTTTATGTCGTTTGTATATTCGCCGTTTAGTATTTTATTTGAGCACAATTTTAAACATAAAATGAAACGAGTTAAAATTATTTTACGGCCATTGCAATTCTTATATAGTGTGTCTCCCTGTTTCGAACTGTATTGGTAAAACTGTAGTTTATTGTGTTGTTTTGATTTATGAATGATTATTTCATAATTTTTGCATGTACTTGTATTTCTATAGATCTGTTTATAATCATTTACAGGAGCTTCAATGATAACAGTTCTTCCTAACAGAGTGCATGATGATATACAGCGTAGCTGTCGTTCCACGGACTTTAGTACCCTTATATCACTTCAGAATCTACAACGAAATTTTACCATTGTCATTGAAGCGTTAGATGTCCATGACACAGCATGGATTGGGAGAGAAAAATATTCAATCGGTTGTGAAAACGACGTAAATATCGAAAGGAGTATGTTATTTTATATTTTTGATTTCATTGCGAATATTTAAGATAAAGTATTAGCATCGATTTGTTTAATTGCATTTTCTTATATCATCCTTGTCCGCCGATTTCAAAGTTGAATATTTTTATATAATAACCTGCTAAAGTTGTTTATAAATGTTTCCGTCATCGATATGTATTGATAGGTTTATAAGTTAATAGGTTAATTTCAATACAAATAGTATCTTTATGATAATGGCTTTGTTTTTCAGGAAACAAGAATGCTACGGAGACGCCAGACTTTGCTTTAAACAAATATTAGAACATCCGGTTTCTACTGTGCAGAGATAGCGTCTAGCTTATGCAGTATGCATTTTAGTACAAAGACCTCTTCGCGATCAGGGCCTAGTTGATAATGAAACTAATCAATAAAAAATTGACGAAGAAAAAGAAGCAGCAGCATATAAAACGAACATAAATTAAATATTGAAATGTACATTATTTAATTCATTGTTTTAACACAATATCCAAGATCTTTCGAATACTATGTCGAACGTTGCTATTTCCATAAGAACGTTTCTTACAAAGATACAATAAATTGAAATTTATCTTGATATGTATTACACCACATTCTGAAAAACACTTTCAAATTTTAAATTCATCTTTAGAAAAATAAGGTTACTATAATGAAACAAACCCATGCAATAAAATTGCACATCAGACACTGGACACTCATGTTTTCTCTTTTTCAGGAGTGTGTCATGATATGCTTCACGAATTGTTACCAGAAGATATGTATCTAAATTACACGTGTGGTTAGACATGTAAAATAATATAGTTTTATGGTTACGTGACTGTATGAATTTTCGAATGCGGCAAATTAGTCCAGTGTAGAATACCCATGTAACGGGTCAAAAGTGCATAGTCCAAGGAGCCAAGACAAAATTGAAAATGACAAAAACATTAAACGAAAACAAAAAGAAAAACGACTTGGAATAAACGAAGTCCTTATCTCTCAATTGATATTCTACTCAAGGGCTTGTGCTTCCTATCAGGATATTATTGATAGAGGGTTGCAGTTGACTAGAAAGCTACTGAGCCAAGGGTTTCTCAGGAAAAGATTAGAGTCAACACTCCGGAAGTTTTTCGGTCGCCATCATGATTTGGTTGACC
>JAULBM010285419.1:0-16267 GCA_032357055.1 Geukensia granosissima
GATTGGAAAAATCTAGAGAGTTTCACCTCCTCGAACAGATCACAGGTAAAAAATGCTTGACTTTGATTGGTCGATCGTATGTTGTGATGTCACGCCGAAACCGAGAATACTGTTTCATCAAAGATTTAGACCTAAAACGGCATAACTTAGACACACTGATTGTTTTAAATTATATTTAAATATATTATATATATATTTTTTTACTTTTAAGTTGAAATTGATTTACGTGTTGTTACATTTTTAATAGATTTGATGCAGAATTTACCAAGTTGAAATTGAGTGATTTGAGTATTGTTACAACGTTAGGTGTTGGTGGATTCGGAAGGGTAGAATTGGTAAGTATGACAAAATGACCTAAATACATGTAAATATAATTAATGCCATTGAATCTGCTGACCACGAGAGGTGCTTGTAGTTGTCAGGCATTTATGATTCTAGTGAAGAAGATTTTTATACCAATAAAAATAGTGTAAATAATTACTTTAAAATAATTGTTTTGTCTAACTTATGCAATTCATACACGAAGATGATGTTCAATCGTCATGGTTTTTTTTTGTTGGATAAATATTACTTATAATTATATCATGTTTTGCGAAAAATTGACGCATATGCAGTGCAAGCAATTATTGTTTGAACAAATTTCAGAAATTTTAAGAAGAATCCTGATAAAACTCTGTTCAAGTTTACATTGTTACCTTTAAGGTTTTATCAGTTTTTTTTTTGCGTGAGAATTTTTATTTTTGGTACAGGTTTAATGTTTTGTGTTTTCTTATTCCTTGTGTTCTTGACTTCTAAATAACCCCACTTACACCAAGATATACCTCTTCACTTCTGGATAAGTTTTTATCAGTCGTGAGACCTTCACTAGGAAACTTATTTATGTGTGAGGTGGAAACACAATTTTGATGCATTGTCTGCATTGAGGTGGTTATCTTGTTCCATATCTTTTGATCTTAGCATTCAGAAATAGATGGTTGATTTATCATATGCAATCACCAGAAAAATGGTTAATTAGCTTAAACTTTATCTGGAGTTGATTTTTTGATGTTAGAAAAAGGTTATCGTGTGTATTGGTCATTCAGTTAATTTCTCCTGGTGGTCTTTTTAGTATCTGCATTTTAACGTGTAAAGTACATTTTACCTCCATTTAAGAACTGTAAGTGCACTTCCAGATATGTCTTGACTGTATTCATAACAGCTTTAGCTTTTAATTACAGTTATCATGAAAATTATCAAATTGTTTTTTGTACCTGATCTTAGCATATACCTTTGGCTCTTATGTATCCAGTATGTTAAATTGATTCTGAAAATAATTAATACCAGTTTTGTGGAACAAGTTATTCATTATACTTTGATCATCGAAATAGGCCACAAGGTTTATCGGCTACAATGATTTCAAAGTGTCTGGAAAACCGAAAATAACATTTGAGGAGTGTGATTGTTTGGGTTCATTTTTTCTTCTGTCGTTTACACCTTTGTGTTTAAGTAGTTCATCGAAAAAATAAATAACTCCATGTTTTACTGCATTGCAAGTGTCTAGCACATTGTAATCTGCCAAAGAAGTTTAACATTGCACGTTTGTCCTCCTAGCGTTTTGGCGGGAGCGCTGAAGTTTGACCTACATTTGATACTTTATTAATTTGCACACACTAAATTCATCCCCGTCAGTTTGAACACTTTAAATAAATGTATTTAAACGAAAAAAAATATTGACCTTGAAGCAAGAATATTTGCATTGGAAGAAACAGAGATCACTTCGTGGTGTTGATAATTTTTGCACCCTGAATCGCGTTAGCTCGTGCAAAAAGTAACTTCCTCTAAACAAATTGCCTGTTTTACATTATAAATCTCCTAACATACTTTTAAACTTGTCGTAAATAAAATATTTTGTGATTCGTAAAATTATGATGACAGTTTCCTTTTACAAATCTGAAAAATGGACACAATTTAAGAGGAAAAGTGCAGGAAGATCTATTTCGTCTTTTTACTTATTTCAACAAACGCTGACATGGAATATCACCTTTTTACGTTGATGTCAGTTGTTTTGTAAGTATAAAAAATATACATCATTTCTGATATGAAATTGATCTAAATATTCTGCATCTTTGAATACTTACAAAAATATCTCACCGAAATTCAATTTAGAAAAATAATATGTTAACATGTAAATGCTTTACAAAATGGATATATATTTAATTGTAAATGAAAAGGAACACCTGTTGATCCATTTACAACTTGGTGTAGGTTCTTTCTTTAGTATGATTCTTTGGTGATATTATTACGTAACTAATACAAAATAAAATTTTGCTTAATTCTTTTTGGGGTAAACCCTCGGGGAAAAAACCCATGCTTCAACATAATTGTTTTCCCATCTATCTATTCGTTTTTATGTTATAAACATTGGAGGAAGCTGACATGACAACTCTCTGTCTTTGTTGTCATTCTCTTTCCCTTGTCAGTATTAATACCTGATTTGGAAACGGGCAATTCAAAGAATCAGGAAATTGCTTATCCTTCCGCATCACATGAGTTTAACACCGGTTATTTGAGGAGTGCAGCATTATTCATAGTTTTGTGTTTCTTTTTATGCATCCCTGTCATGTAAATCTTTTTGAGATAACGATTGTTCTTTTCTAATAGGGTAATAAACATTGCATTTAATTGGTGTTGCTCATAGTAAAGAACAGAATACATATCTGAAATAAAATTATTGTTCTTTCAGGTACAAGTCAACAATGACAGTAGTAGAACATTTGCCTTAAAGATTCTAAAGAAACATCATATTGTAGAAACAAGGCAACAGGAACATATAATGAACGAAAAGAAAATAATGTCAGAATCTCGGTCCGATTTTATAGTTCGGTAAGTTCCATATCTAATTGTTAGTTTTTGTTTGAGACATTTCACTGATTGTGACAGAAATAGAAGTGTGTCAAAAAAACCATTTGCATTTAAAAATTTGTTGGATGAGATATGCGAGTTTGAAAGACCAAAATAATACTAATATCCTTCAAACAGGAGGTGAGTCGCAACTGAAGCAAGGATGAAAAAAATATCACTGTAACACCATAAGTTTACTCTATACACTATATATTCAAGTTTTTTTTCAGACTTTTGAATATATCAGAATGTATTTTTAAAAAATGAAGTGTTATTGTTTTCTAACGTTGAAAGTGAATATTTATCACGATCATAGAACTAATATTGTCATAAGATAATCTTATGATGACAGGGACGTATCAATTATAAGAACCGTGAGAACATATTTCCAAGGCAATGTGGATAAGGAACGAGGGTCATTAAGGCCTATTGTTGGCCCAAGAATCTGGCTAAAAAATGAAAATTGGCTAATATCTATTATTTTATATTTTTTGTATTAAATAATATCTATAAAATGAAAATCCAACAGAATATTTAGTTATATTAGTTCTACAGTGGTAACATGACACATAGAAAATGCTTTAAATGTGAAAATACTAAGAAATACACTAATTTGATGCAATATTTGATACTATTTTGTTGATTTGGTATATATCGCACAAAAACATCACAACCAAACTTTGCAAAATTAAAGATCTATCAAGTACAAATGTTTGGTTAAAATATCTTCGTTATGTTTTTGTGCAATCATATCTATTTTGAACAAAACACCTCCAAAAGTTGATTATTTTTACTGAAATTGTTGAATTTTTGTCAAATTAGTCAAATATACCCTTTCATTTTGTCGAAATGGCGAAAAGTATACAAGAAAAAGAAATGAATTATTAAACAGCATTTTCACAACAACTTATTATTGTGTGTCACAAAATCGAACATTTGGGCCAAATATGGGGCTTAACGTACCTACTCCTTTACTTATTATCCGAGGGTGAACTCCAATATTGAAATCAACATCTTATGTCTGAAAGTGCGATGTGATAAAAGTCTGGAAAAGTAGTTATGGTAATGTTCCTTATAACATCTTCATGACACCTCAGTAAATTATACTACAAAATTCATATCATTTATCTGCAATAGAATAGTGACAACTGATAGAAAGTTGGCATCCACACCCACATATTTTGCCATTTTCTTTTCATATGTGACTGAAACGTTCAGCACTATTTAAATTTCTCTGATGCTAGATTACGTTTTTTTAAATACGAAATCCAGATGATTCTATAAGAAGACCAAGGGTACTTTATGTGCTATTTCAATGTTGTAAAAATGTACCTTTTATTTCTAAATATTAATTGCCCTGTGAAGAAATATCGATTTATTGGGATAAATGTGCGTACATTGAGAACGTCAAACTGTGAATGGACGTTACAAGTATATATGTATGTTATATAAACTGTAATAGTGTCCCCAGCAGCTCAATAAAACTATAGAATTTTAATGTTGTAACGTTTAAATTTTTTTTGCAAAATACAGGTTATTCTAAAATTCATTTTCTTTTTCGAAGGATTTTGTCTTGTACCAGTGATTGAGTTATATGAGCTATTATTTATCTTCCTGTACTTGAATGATATAGCTTACATCTTGCCAGCATTGTTAGTTGTAAAAATTTTATATTTGGCCTTTTAGCGATCGTTTCGTCTTTAACTGATTAACTGAATATTTTATTTAGGTAATAAATGTAACTGGAAAATTACATATCATTTATCCAATCCGGTATTAAAATTATATTATATCATTTAACTGATTTTCTAGGGCGTTGGACAAAAATTAATCCAGAAAAGTACTTTACACACAGTTAAATTTTACTTTTGAATATTTTTTATATAGTTAACGTTAACGTAGGTTTCTTTCTGAGATATATTCCATACTTTTCCGTATAAAAATAATTGTCATAAATTTGCATTGACAGATTGTACAGAACTTTCAAAGACAGAAAATACCTATATATGCTACTAGAGGTGTGCCTTGGTGGAGAGTTATGGACTGTGTTACGAGATAAGTAAGTGATGCTTCCTGATGAATCATGTTCAGTTAAAAAGACCGGATAGACGGCCTTTGGATATCTAAAAAGCTTTATAAATAGTTCTTTTGCTGCAAGCTGTTGTTCACTAAGCGTCGTCTATCTGGTGTGTAAAATAAGTTCTCGTATAAACAGGAATTAAGTATTAACCATTACAATCCATGATACAACTTGCTGTAAAACTGTTGTAAATTACAAAGGACAATTTTTTGCGAAATTCGATATTGGTAACGTTTTGTAAGTGAAGTAATACATGAATTAAATCAAGGAATGAACATAGCATGTTTAAATTTCTCATTGATTTTACTTCGATTTGAGATAACTGTCCAAGCTTGCACTATGTTCTACTTGTCTTCAATTTAGTGCAAAAAAGCGATATTTTTCAACAGTTTTCACAACAGAAAATATATGGTAGTATTTCTTGAAATGTACTTAGTACTTAGTTTTTACAATTGATGAAGTTTAATGGGAAAATAATATTTGATTATGATCAACTATTCATTTAAGTATTCAAATCCAATTGTCGTAATAAAAGTTTAAATTTGGGGCCAAATTCAGTCTCTGAGAGTACTTCCTTCCTTGGCATGAAACTGAGAGCATTGCTTCACAAAAAAAGAGGTTATGAAGAGTTAACATATGGCGTGTTATTTCTTTTTATACGAAAAAATGCGGGCGTATTATCGGATGGCCATCTCGTCGGTAATGTCATATGTGACAGGTAATTTTCCGCACGATATCTTTTGTTCTAATTAATGGATTCTTTTAACATTTTGGGACATTATTTTTGGTACTAGATAAAGGTAATCATGTCTTCTGGGTGATCTAGCCCACACGTCTTTTTAAAGATTTTGTAAGTTATATATTTCTTGTCAGATTTTAATTGTTTTTATCGTTTTTGAGATAATTGGGGTCATTATGGAGAAAAAGTCAGTTTCGTATATTATGAAAATTGAAAATTTTTATTTTTGATCCGGTTTTGATGAGTATTTTGTCAAAATTTTTCGTTGTTTATTCAATGCAACAAATTTAATCAAGTTTGGAGATAAATTGGGTCAAAATGATCACTGATCAAGCCATATTGTTGTGTCTAGCTCTATACTGAGTCCAAACACAATGTGAAGTACATTACTGTGTCCATGAAAATACCGTGTCTACACTTACCAAAATGTTTATTTGTGCAATTTTACATGTCAACGTGCTGCGGTCATATCATGCTGCGCTTGCGAAGCACCTCAGTTTACATGACTGATACGAAAATGTTGCATATTTATATCTGGAGATTACAAATTACATGTTTCTGTCTATTGTCAAAAGATCAGTAGTACAACAGCCAGGTTTTATTCATGTGTTAATCAACAAAAGATTCTTTACTATGATAAATTACTTTGAACTTATTAAAACTACAATTATATGTTTAATTGCATATATCATTTTTGTACTATATTTAAACAATTTTGAACAAAGATAATCAAACCTTAAATAACAATCTACAAAATCATTCAAATTTGAAATGCTCAGTACGAACTGATCAAAACCTCTAATGTCACTCGGTATAGTTGCATATCATATTTTTTGCACTTTATTTAAACAATTTTCACTTAGATTAAAAAAAACTATATCAAACCACAAATAAAAACATGGTTCTTGTTCAAGGTCAAATTTTAAAAACATGTTTATCTTTGTGCAATATTATCTGATTTAAATAACGTATTTTGATATTGATTTACGTAAATGCTTAATTTCTCGAAAGAATTTTTCTAAGAAATTTACAAAGAATACATTGTTTTGATTGAAAATCATAAGTCCTCAACACTTAACATAATCACGTAGTTCCATACTGCGTCATGCCTAGTGTCCAAGATTTTTATAATAAAATAAGGAATTTCGAATACGCCATAAGAAATTTTCAAGAAAAATTCTTAAATTCAAAATGGAACTTTTCTTAGTTTGAGAGGTGTTCATTTCTTGGTATTGTGAATTTCAATTGCTTCTCCAAAGGAAATCTGATGATTTTTCCCAAGTTTATTTGAATAATCACATCTTCAATTATTTTTTGTTCCCATTGTGGTGTATATTTAGTTTGCTGAACTTTAATGGTCTAATAAGCTATTGTTATCACTATATTATTAAACGCTTAAACGAAAATGCTGACAGGTTTTGCTCAATTTTCTATTGCAGAGGTTCTTTTGATGATGGTACTACTCGATTCTACACTGGCTGTGTTATAGAGGCATTAGCTTATCTTCATAGTAAAGGTGTTGTTTATCGGGATCTGAAACCAGAAAATCTTTTGTTAGACAACAATGGATATGTGAAACTGGTATGCTTTACATCAGCTAGATAATATACAAAGAATGTTTGCATCATTGTTTTGTTTAATCATAGCCTCTTTCAAAGATCCGAACAATATACATGCTAGTGAAATAAACAGTACAGTTAATGTAAATTAAATCATGCATAATTATGTCAACACGAATGAAAGTAGGGCAACCGAATGCTATTATTCTACTCTTCTATTGTTTTTCTTCTTCTTCCACATATATCTGACCACTGTTGTTCTCCGGATGGGAAGTGTTGATTGTTAATATTTAACATGCAAATATTGATTCATTGAATGTTGCTAAACGTCCAGCGGCATATATATAATGCATATTTAGTACGAGAGCTTACTAATGCATAATGATGAACGATTCCTGCTTTGTCGAGACCTATTACCGGAGAAGTACTGCCCATTTTTCTTACATCTGGACAGTCATTATCGGATATTCATATCTAAAAATGCGATGCAATTTTATATAAACATCGCCTGTTTTAAGAAAATGAACTGTCAGAACAAAATGGCATTAATAATTGTTGTTAATATAGGAAAAAAAACTGTGAATACAAGGGTCCCCCAGTGGCATGGAAAAGAAATGTCATTCGGTTTCTCCTGCAGATAGAACTACTGCTCAAGGGGCATCCGTTGGTTCGAGTATGATGTTAAAACGCTCAACTTCCCCTTCGAAACGATTGTTCCGGGAGAAATTATAGGTACAAGGTATCTCCGTTTTGAGGCATTAGTCCTTCAAAAGAGGAGTCCCTGGTTGTGGAGGTCTATGAATTGACATTCTGTCGGGAAGGAAACTTTAAGAAAATGCCATGTTCCAACCACGATAAGACCACTTGTAACAGCTCATTTTTGTAGGTATTAGGCGGTTAGTTAAAAGACTAAATTTTCTTACCGGCGGTATTGTCCATTGATTGATTGATTTAATGAATTGTGTTTAAAGTCAAGCGGCAAATATTTCATGCATATTCAGAAGGAGAGCATACAAATGATTAGTTATGATTAATGAACCTCCTTTATACTATACCGACACGCTGAGCCAGAGTTTTAACGTGCTAACTCACGAAGGCAACAGTCCACAGAAAGATGTTCCACTTTATCCAAACACATTATTCTGATTCTGGGCCGACCAGTCTTTGCTCTTACTTCTGCTGTATAAGGGCAAAGACTACGTGCTAAGCGGAAAAGCAACAAATTTCAATTTTAATGAGTTTTGATTGACGAGACCTGGGATCGAACCGAAGACCTTCCGCACTCGAGGCGACCACGTTTTGTCCATGATACTGCCATCCTCCAAATAGCAATGCAATGACGCCTTCAATAATGAACCAGAGTCCATACCATAACATACGGTCCTCTGTTCACAATCTACATATTGATTTTTGTTTTGTTTTCTTGATCCTTTTCTTAATGGGACAGAAATATTGCCCGCTTGGCGTTAAGCAGCAATCAATTATTCAATGGAATACAGGATTCTAGTCTCCTCTGCTTCCAACGTTTATAAAATACAGATTTCTTGTGACAACAGAATCTCAAGATATATTTGCATTTCCAAAATATTTCCTATATTGTATTAGAATGAAGCATTACTGTCGGACTAAGTAATCTAGAATTAATTATTTCTTTGAAAAGATATATAAATGATATGATCTCTCGACACTTACAATAACAAGTTATAATGTTGAAATAGCATGGTACAAACATTAGTACTATGGTACAAAAAAATGAATAAATATCTTATTGTCGGCTACTAGAATAAACTAGATGTTTCACTGAATCCACTACAAGTGAACTTGTATTTTAATTTTAGGTTGATTTTGGCTTTGCTAAGAAGATCGGTCTAGGTCGAAAGACTTGGACATTTTGTGGAACTCCAGAATATGTGGCACCAGAAATCATTCTTAATAAAGGACATGACATTTCGTCAGATTTCTGGTCATTGGGGATATTAATGTATGAACTCCTAACTGGGAGGTATGTGTTGGAGAATTTACATCATACAGTAACCATTATATTAAGAAATTACTAAAAAAAACTTACCATAAAAACTATAATCACAAACAACCGACAAAACTTGTAAAATAGATGATAAACGAATTGTATCAAAAAGAGACCAGTAAATAGGAGAAATTATGGGTTATGCATCAATGCAAGTGAAAATTAACCTTCAAGACCGAACACTGCTTAAATGTGAATTTTGAGATAGGATGATTTATTAGAGTAACCTGTCTCCCGAAAAGTAGATTTTAATGTCAAGTCAGTGTTTTTAGCAGAAGTCGAGATTTTGATTTTGAAATACACTGTACAGATATTTTGAAACAGCCGCTCTTCATTTATTCGTAATTACCTAATCTAATTACAAATTCAAAAATAACTTCGCTTCTAATCAAAACTTAAAATGAACACCTTTACTGATATTTCATATTGCTGTTTGAAAATTAAGTGGTATGGTTAAGTGAGTCCTTTTATACTTATTTATGACTTGCTTACATATAACAGCATCTCATTCAAAATTGTATTTCGACTTGAGTATGTCTTGAAGTTGTGGTTTTTATTTGCTTAAATCCACTTTTAATTGATAAAACGTTATGAAAAAGTTGAATATCACCTCTTTGCATATGGAGGTGCAGTATTTTTTAGAATTTGTATTCATATGGTCAGGCTTTAGCTGAAAAACGTTATATCAGTGCATGTTAAATTAAAACATCATGTTTTTCTATCATACAACTTAACAGAAACTACACTTAGATTTCTTAGTTGCGTTGTATATGTTATGCATGTTTATGCATGCTATATCTAAATGTTAATAATGTGTATACTTATTTGTCATTCGGACGCCTCAGTTACACGTAGATTTTATTTCTTATGGTATAATTGTTTTTCAGTCCACCCTTCTCAGGTCAAGATCCCATGAAAACATATAATATAATACTGAAAGGCATAGATGCAATTGACTTTCCAAGGAAAATCACAAAGAACGCCCAAAATCTCATCAAAAAGTTATGCAGGTAAGTGATGAAAACAGATATATATGTTCCATCATCACTGCTTATTCTTAGAATTGCATGGATATTATTGTGTTAAATGTTTACTGGTGATGCAAAATGATTTTTGGTGTGAATCCGTATTATGTTTGATAAATAATCAATATCTCCATGTACCATAGAACAAATACAAGGAAGACCTCGGTGAAATATTAAAGTAGATACATTGCACAACTTAAGGTTAAAGAGAGAAGGGGAATTTGAATTGCTCCACAATTGCATCAATTTATAGCTCTTTTCAAGATTTAAGGCTCGCAGTTTTTGTCTGTTGTAGTGACAAGCCAATGAATAAGATTGTTTGCAAATTCATAAGTTCATTTAATTGTTACTTTTTAAGGGTGTACAATAGCGGATCTATTTAAGTTTTTGTAATGCATATCTTGATTAAAAACTGGCAATGATATAAATAATAGTCATTGTACAAATGTTTACTTTTTACCTTATCTTCTTACTGACCAGGTGTAAGTGAAATCTACTTTTTCATCTAGAAAGAATGAGAAATATTGAGTCCAAATTTATAATTTTAGAGAAACATTTATAATTCGGAAAATTGGTTTTCAAAACAAATTTAAACAACAGCTATTACTGTAATTACTGTAATGATAATATAACCATGGTTTATTGTTTATTGTGAATCTACAACAGATTACCCATAAAAATAATTGATATGTTTTTGTATTATTTAGAGAAAATCCGTCAGAGAGATTAGGTTTTGGACGAGGGGGGATGCGTGAGATACAAAAGCATAAATGGTTCGATGGCTTTAATTGGGAAGGTTTACGGAAAAGAACCACAAAAGCTCCTTTTATTCCTGAGGTAAGTAAAGGCAATGGTACTAAGGAAAAAATGAACAAATGACTATAATATGCCGGATATTTTATACGTGATGGAAATATTAGTCACTCCAGATTAATCAACCATTCAATCTTCTTTAACTACATATATTCAAAAAGTTTTCAGCTTTGCAAAGACGACTTTTTCGTATTGACGATTTTCTTTATTGTTAATGTGAGAGATCAGCAGGGTAAGAACATGACATTTTACAGATAACCATTAGTTAAATCAAGACTTTTGTTCTCAGCCATACACTAATGTAACAAGCTAAGCCATTGATAATACATATATGAAAAAAAAGATTTATAAAGTTGTATAAATTGATAGCCACATGGATATTTATCAAAATTTAAAATTGTCTTGGTGTGATTGCGGCATAAAACTATTTACTTCGTATTTCAAATGTACTACCTGCAAAGAATCCTATTTTTTGTTAAGATTAAAGACCTATTCCAGGGTATCATAGGAACTAACCTTTTCTTGTTTGATATATCACAATTAAGTTTAAAAAGTGGAAATGACAACGTTAAAAAATTTCCGTTATTTACGTTGATAAACTTTTATAACTGTGTTATTCTAGTATTGTGTCTTTGTACAAATTTCATTTGACTTAAATATGACCAAATTATTTGCATCATGGACAGGGCGTTGGTAAATTAATAAAAAAATATTTTTGCTGACAGATAAAAAATCCAGTAGACACAACAAACTTTGATGACTACCCCGAGGAAGAGGAAGAACCACCCCCTGATGATGTCACTGGTTGGGACAGAGAGTTTTGATGATGTACACTTTTTTGAAATTGGTTCTTGCACTGCGCTCCGAGTGAAACGCGGAGAAACTGGCGTCATTCAGTGGTAAATTAAATACTGTGATAACATGTTATGTTTTAGTTAGAAAAGAGTTTTATGGAAGGGACGGATACTTCCTATAAAATAGTTTTGTGAGGATGCTGTAAAAATGAAAGAGTTTCCGTCAGAGAATGGATGTTCACTCCAAATGGTGCTGTCTTGATTGTTAAAAAAATAACAAATGAAATAAAATACTGTGGAAAATACAGAATTCCAAATAATTGGGATTTGTTTGCAAGTATTTGCTAACATTAATTTTAACTTACTTACAATCAAGAGGATGAGTGCCTTAGTGTTAAAAAAACACAGTTTTTCCAAGTGCCTGAAATATTGCATTGTCTTCCATTAAAGCCATTACACTCAAAGAATTGCAACTGTAGTTTAATTTATCATTTTACATGCAAGTTGAATTGTTTGTGAAAAAATTGTTAATTAAATATTTATTGTGTGTTGGTAAATGCAGCAAAGATATTCTGGTTGAACAGAAACGACATCATTTTCAAGCTATTGTATATATTTTTAGAATAATAATGTGTTTATGACAACAATGGTCTAAGGTTAATTTTAATGTATCTTAAACAATTATTTTTAGGTATAATTATTTCCTTTTAGTAAACTGGTGAATATCTGGCAACATTGTAAATATTTAAAGACATTTAATACATAAATTAAATTAAATTTATTACGCTTTGATGTTTAAAACAATCAAACAGGTTAACATTATGCTAATGTACACTCAATTGTAAGGGCGATTTAAAAAAAATTAAATATCCTTAGCTGACTGAAGTTGATTTTTAGACAACCGTGAATTGATCTCTGTTACAATTTAATATACAAAATGTGTAATAGCTGAAATCCAAGAATTTAGAATGTGTGAAAGATGTTTATATGTTTTATTCATTGGTTGTGTATTTATATGTATTTTTATGCTTATTACTTCTGAGTAGTATTGGTGGTGTAATTTTATTCACGTTTAAGTACCATACTCTTTGAGATTTAGGAAGTTCATGGACATGACCAGATAATTTATTCTGATATTACCATACAGTATTTGTTCAGGTAGAGTTACTTTACAAGAAAATATTTTTAATTGGTTCTAACAGAACTTTTTCTGAAGAAAAATTGGTGGAGTATTTCCCCTTTTTGGTCTTTTCCAGATCATCTTTTGAAATTTATTTCTGTTGTTACTAAAATAACATAAATTTGTATATTGCATACCATTCAGTATTCGAAGTAATAAAACTCTCTGTGTGTTTTTGGTATATGATTTAGTTCTATTTAAAATATTCTGATTCTTAGAGAGAAATGTACTTAATTACATGTAATAAGTTTTAGCAAGGAATTCGTTTTAAACATAAGAGTTTGCCTCCAGTAGTAAAAGTTTCATCAACATTATAACTGCTATTATTCTTACGTATTCATTATTTATTAAGTTATGCATATTATTGTACATAAGGTGATATGTGCTATGGAGCACAAAGACCAATTTTCTTCATCGTGAATTATTATTCAGTTTCATTGTTTGAAGTTATAATTTAAAATATAAATATTGCACTATTTTATCATCTGGTAAAAAGAGCGATATGTTAGTTACTAAAACGAACATTTTACAACATGGACATCAACAATTCTGAGGTAAATTTCTTTATTGGTTAATTGTGAGAATGTTTACATATAACTTGTTGATGCTACAACGAAGTGCCTGTCTTTGTAGAAAATTTTAGATGGCTGCTGGATACATATTTTTTCTAATGCAGTCATAATAAAGAGTATATTGTAAAATACATCTAATGACAAGCAAATGCTTTATGGTGTATAAAATGTAATTAGACTAATTTTGTACTGATATTTTTGTTTGACTTTAATAGATGCAAGGATTTCAGAAAAATAAATATAATGAAGCTAATTGTCAGTTTGTTATTCTAAACCTACAGTTAAAAAAGTATGCAAATACTCTAGTTCTGCAGACAGGTTTTGGTGTTAAACCTTATGATTCAGATAGAACATAGAACTTGATAGACTTTGTCTTTAAATTAAAATAAAGAGTGGTATATTGATATTTTCAATATATAAGAAGTAGAATAAAAATGCACTGGATAAAACTAACATATATCAAGTTATTATAATATTACTGAATATTACAAAGAAATATCCTTTGCACATAATATCTAAAGATAAGAGTCATCACTCCGGAAGTTTTTAGGCCGCCATCATGATTTAGTTGACCGGTACGAGATATCCATTTCACAAACGATAATGGATATCTTCCCAATGTCGTGAATACAAATCCGTTCCTATACCGGTTGTGACTACCATCGATTATGACTATACATCGGCTTTGTCTACTGAGTAACACGACGGGTGCCACTAGTGGAGCAGGAGTTGTTGCCCTTCCGGAGCAACTGAACTCACGCAGGTTTTAGTTTCGAGTGTAGTGTTGTGTGTTTGTCTTTCGTTTCTTTTTGTTAGCCATGGCCTCGTCTATCTTCCGACTTAACGATTTCTGTCTGCCCCTTTGGTATCTTCGAATTCTTTTCATTTACAAAATGGAAGATATGGGATACATGTCACGAAGATCATATTCTATCCCCGTAGATGTCCTCATTGGGCCTTTACTAAGGGTTGAACCCCACTGATTGTGATAGCTCTATATCTACTGAAACACATAAAACGTACGTAAAGGTAGGCAAACTCTCTATAGTATTATACATATAAATACGAAAACAAAGTGAATGAAAAATAAAAAGCAAGACTTCGGGCAATAATACGTTTCTACTTTTTGCTGATACGAAACCCACGCCCCCAACATCGGTGCCAATGGGAAATTCAAAGCAACAAAGCTGTAAAAACATACAATAAAAATCTTACAGAGTGATAAAACATCCATTTTGTCAACACAGAAGTAATGAAACATAGTACTTCTGAAGATTCATTACTGCATTGCTAAAAAAGCGAGGGGACATTTGAAATAGAAACAAGTATAGTTAATATGTTCTTACAAAAACGTCAAATATGTACCCCTTATTAATAACGGATCATTTTGAATTTAAATGATTTACATGTAATATTACCATAGAATGCAGGATGGAAAATTACATTTTGCGGCACAACCTTTTTCGTGTTAAACAAGTCAGACAACTGAGCTGGTAAATATCTTCGAGGACTTTATGCAAAAGAAAGTCAAGTTAGACACAATAATGTGCTGGACACAGTAAAAAGCTGCAGAGTAAAATTCTGGACACATTTATATAACTGGATAAGTGATCGTTTTGGCTTGTATAATCCTCAAAACTAGTGTCAATTTTGTTAAATTTTTAATAAGGAATTATCGAATCATTTGAAACCCCCATCAAAATAGATGAAAAACGGAGGTGCTTCGCAAGTACATAATACGACCGCAGCACGTTGAAATGTGAATCTTTTGGGTAAGTGTGGACACAGTATTTTGCTTGACACTATAATGTGTTGGACACAGTAAAGTTTTGGACACAGTAAAGTGCTGAACACACCATAATATGACAATATATGTGATCATTTTGACTTGCATTTTCCTCAAAACTAGTGTTATTTTTGGTTGCATTTTTCATAAGGAATTATTTGAAAAAAAAAACATCAAAATCAGATATAACAGAAAAAAATTTTCCATATTATACAAAATTGAATTTTTTCCCTACTCTGACCCCTTTTTTCTTGAAAACGGTAAGAGATAGAGAACACCTGTTGACATACTACTGAAAGCTCTCAATAAGACGAATGAAATGAAAAACATCCCATCAAAATCTGATGATAAATAAAATTTTTAAATTCCCCACAAAATGACGCAAAATTACACTTTACAGTCAATTTGACCCCTTTTTCTTGAAAAAGGTACGAGATAGTGAAAATCTGTTTACATACTTCTGAAAGCTCTCAATGAGATAAATCAAATGAAAAAATCCCATCAAAATCCGATGAAAAATAAAAATTTCCAATTCCCCACAAATTGAAGCAAAATTACACTTTTCAGCAATTTGACCATTATTTTCTTGAAAACTGTGAGAGATTAAAAAAATCTGTTGACATACTTCTGAAAGCTCTCAATAAGACGAATCAAATGAAAAAATTCCATCAAACTCTGATGAAAAAAAATTTTTCACATTCCCCACAATATGACGCAAAATTACACTTTTCAGCCTATTTGACCCCTTTTATCTTGAAAACGGTAAGAGATAGAGAAAATCTGTTGACATACTACTGAAAGCTCTCAATGAGA
>JAULBM010285430.1:0-16266 GCA_032357055.1 Geukensia granosissima
CGAAAGTTATACAAAAGCTTTCAATTTGCTGGCAAATTGCTAGCAAATTAAAAGCCATTTTGAACATTCGTCAGCTACTGTTGAAAGCCCAGCTGTCAAACGGATGAAAGCTTTTGACCACTAGCCAGCTATCGTTGAACACTTGAACGCGAGTGTTCATTCAAACGCTTGTTAGCTTCAGTTGACTCCTCGACAGCCTCCATGTAATTGCAAGAAATTATGAAATAAATGTGACTTAAAAAACACGAATAATTCCGATAAAAACAAACACATGTAGTCAGATGTCTGCTAGGGGCACTAACCAGAGAGAGATAAAACGAAAATTACGATGAGACGAAGCATATATTTCTGATGTTTGCATTAGTAAATTTTGAAAATATACCAGAGAATGAATAGGTGTAATGTTTATTACGATATGTGGTTTCATCATTACCTCGGGTGACATGTTTATTGTCAGATATCTACAAGCTAAGGTATCAATACAGAGAAAAGTATGAAAATTTTAGAAAAATTATTGATTGTTAACGAGCTAGTACATGTATGGTCGTAAATAATTCACGACTTATGAATGATAATTAAGATGATGATTGCAATGATAATACAACTAATCTTTTATTATTATTATTAATATAATTATTATTATGATTGGTAATAATTTTGTCATTCTTATTAATCTTTTTATTGCAATATTATTAATTAATGTATAATAAATCATTTTTATAATAATAATGAAAATAAGAATTTTAAAAGGAAACTATATTTAAATTTAATCTGGCGAGCGTTCAAAAGCTTTCAACGGTAGCTTACTATTGTTTAAAATGGGCTGGCGAGTGTTCAACTGTAGCTAGCTAGGGTTTAAATCGTTGAATGCTTTTGACTGTAATAAAAGCTGTAAAAACTTTTGCCAGGCCGTTACTGTATCAAGCGGTCTATGAAGTGTGATTTACAAACAAAAGCAATGTTGTTAGAGGGTTTTATCGGCGGGGACGACATTTGTCATGTTGTTCGGAGAGATGTATGGCAACACTTGGATCTTTGAAGGCCAATTTCGCGTGTGTATTCATAGATCTTTCTAACTTGTGAATTCGTATTTGTATCAACGACCTCACAGCCTTCGCCCATTCGGAAAGAGTATACAGGGTATTTAGTTCCTCTCCATCGTGCTTCGCCCACTGTCTAGCATAATCTTCGACCGAATCCATAAGGATCTTGAAATTGAACTTCCAGTTTATAAATTGCGGCTCACGGAACTTTGTCCCTTTGGTAAACACATTTCGTAGAGAAATGTTTTCGACAATGTTCAGATGACCAGTAATCACGTGGCCGGCAGGATTCTATTCAATTTGAATGGGGAACTTTCACAAATGCAGTCCGGAGGTTTAGACTTGTAGTCGTCGATGCTGAAATTATTCAACACGTATTTGTAGTTGAAAATCTTGGTTGCAAAAGGTGTGGCATAAGTATATGAAAGAATTGGTTCAGACTGATCTTTAAAATAAGGTGGAATTTTAATTTGACGGATTTTTGAAGGAGGGTTTAGCTTGAATTGATTGCATCAAGACCTTTGTTAGCGAACAAAAGTTTAAGAAACGACCGTTTTTCTGGTTCTTCTTTCTTAAAATTAACTAATTTGAAAAGCCTGTGATTGGCAACATCCATGACGACTACTGTAGGTCTGTTCATTCTGTAACAGGTGAATCACATCATATTATACGAAGAATGAAATTTTGAAAAGGAAAAGCATATAGTCTCGTGCAATGAGATGCATACCTAAGGGTTTCTATACAAATGTTAGAAGGTCAATGAGGGACACGTCATTAGATGAGAGAGGCGTGTGACGTCGATGTCCGTGCCTTCGTCTGCATCTATAGTTGAAAATGTCATTACAGAAGTTCTCTATTCCGGTAGTTTTCCTTTTTTTTCTACTGACAGCTTTTGATTTGTTGGGATTGTTAGTCCAATGGTAGACCTTTTCGATGATACGAACTCACATGGAAAAAATAGAATGGTCAGGCCGGTTAAAATGTTCATGAACAGTGTCATCAGAATCGTAACTTCTTGTATGGTATGTTTTTGGTTAAATTGCTGGTAAATTGGTCATATTTAATCAAAATATTACATGTTTTACATTTTTTGTCATTACACTTAGAAATCTTACAGTGCTGTTCGGTGTCGTTGTATTCAATAATATCATGAAGTATAACTGAACATGGACGGGTCTGTAAATCAAGTTGATGATCTGAATTAAGTACTATCGAGTTATTAATTGTAACATGGGTGGAAGGGAACCCTGAATTTCCAGCCGGCATCGTGTCCGTGATGTCTTTAGGATCGGACCTTTAAAAATCATATTTCTGAAACCACTTGACCAAATAGAATAATATCTGAAAAGAAGCACCTGTCCAATGACTTTAATGAAAATCCCATTTCATTTCATTCTGCATTCGACAAATATATGGCAAACATAAATGGTTCTTGATTCTTATTGGCTGATACATTTATATAAATATATCATCTACAGTCAAGAAAGGCCTTCAAAAGTACTGTGTTAAGCGTTTTTTACAGGCAGTGTTAATCAATTGTGGATATTATGAAATTCGTAAGATCTGCTTCAATACATCATATCCGATTCTTTAAAATATTTAACACGTTTTGCAATGTTTTACATTTCTACCCTTTATACCACGATTCCACATTCAACACTTAAATACCGTCATAAGAATTCGAGACATCTCTTTTTTTAAACAAAATGAAATCAAAAATATAAGTAAATATTGGCTATTTAGCTAAAAAGATGTCTTACATTGTTTTAATAAATACAGTGAAGGTGCTATTCTCAAAATGCTGGACTTTCTGACTAGCAACAGTTGGGTAGAATTTTGTGGGCGAACTTTTCATCAGACCGTTGGCATTCCAATGAGGATAAATTTTGCGCACCTACTAGCCGACTTGTTTTTGTACTCGTATAAAGCAGTATTAATTCAGGAACTCCTGTTAAATTACAAAAAGAAATTAGCCAGATCGTTTAATTTGACTTTTCCCTAATCGATTATGTTTTGACAGTGAACATCTCGACCAAATATATCCAAGCGAACTAGAAATTGAGGAGACCACAGACTCAACAAAATCTGCTTCACACCTAGGTTAATTCCTCGGAATTGTTCATGTTTAGCAGTTGATTCGATACTCTCGTGCTTGTTCCAAGTATCAAATTTAATGAAGATAGCATTGCTGTTGTCGCATACTATAACAAGGATTCATCCAATCAAGGTTAAAATCGTTCATCCTAAAAAAATTCTATGGTAGCCATCATTAATTGGTTGATCCACTTTGTATCAGTGTATCTCAACTTGTTATGGAGCTGTAACCGGTAATACAACAGTATGTTGACCTCATCTCGGATTGACGTTAACCAAGATTAGAGTACAAGGATTCCACGACGGGTGTTGCACAGAAGATCGTGGATGCTTACCCTTCCGGAGCACCTGATCCCACTCCTGTTATGGTTAGGAGTTCGTGGATTCCAAGCCTTTCGTTTTATATTTTAGTTTGTTTCAAATTTGTCTTGTCTCTTTGATCTATGCACTTTTGGTCTCTCATATTCGTATTCTACACTGAAAATGCCTGGCAAAATTTCTTGGAACAATATTTGATAGGAGGTATCTATGCATGGTTCTTCATTGCAATTTGGGTGTTGTGTGTGGCGAATGGCTTTCTATTGAAGAAACATGGAAAATGGGCAACTGCAGTTTAGGTAACTACGCTATCTACATATTTTCAATAGAGAAGATTCTAGAAGACTGAAGAAAAATTTCAAGCTACCGAATAAATATAAGACATGCATAGATCTGGATTGACAATTGCCTGTCACTGGACAACGTGCAATCTATTGAAAGGAAATGAGAGAAAACTGAAGGTCAGAAAAAAGGTGACCAATCTGAACATCATCGACTATTTCCGTAAAAAAAATACGGTAAAGTGATGAAAAAGGACGGAAATGAACGAGTTTTTTTTCTATTATAAAGGTGAAATCTCGGTAGATATGGCAATTTCAAGAACACCAAATACATTTTTACTTTGGCATTTGCACAACCCCGTTTTCTCTTTGACTTTTAATAATATTATATACTTAACCAAGTTTGATGTTTTTGACTGATGTAACAGTTAGAGAACACTTGGTTTCTTCATCAGTTTAAAGCTTCTGATCTGGCTGACAAAACTGCGAATACTATTTCAAACTCGGTACTTTTGTTGTATCTGATATTACTTATTGTTGTTTTCTATATCGATATCCTTGTTAAATCAATTTTACCTAATTTACAACATGTATCGTGCGTGTTGTGAAAGTCCAATTTCGACTGTTATGTGTTTAGATCTCGGCTTTTCTATATTTTATATTTATGCTACTGAAGAAAGTAAAGGTTACTCCTTGAAATGCGTCTATGGTACTTTCTTTTTTCTATGGTTAACTTTCCGTTTCTTGAAAAGGGCGTTGAGTTGGCCTATTCGTATGGTGTTTGCACTGAAGTTTTTGACTTTAATGGTCGCAACTTACATCTATAACTAGTAAACTTTTTCAGTAGGGATATATATATCACATGCTTCTCAATATCTTATTTTCACAAAATGTTTAACCAATTACAAAAATTATTATGAAAATACAGCGGCAAATGTATAAGTTTGATACGACAAGAAGGAAAAACACATTATTTATTCTATGGAAACATTACATGTAAAGCAAATAAATTTTAAAAATCATCCTTTGAATCTCACTGTTCCACTAAACAAACTTATCCTCAAAGGTACAGACAGGTTCAACATTGTAGTCAAAACATCAATACTGGTGTTTGTAGGTACAGATATTTATACACGTATCGCTACCTTACACAGATATTAATATATTTTTACATTTCATCCATCTTGCCTGTCCTCACGTTTATTGACAACACAGTATTAAATCGCCGGACATATTGTGTTTTATTGTACCTCTGTTAAGAGCTATGATGTCTTATCATCAGGAATATCAGCCTGAGCTTACTTTCAGTAATTGAGAGGATTCCTATATATAAGAGGTATCTCCTATCTGCATGTAATTGTTTTAAGTACATTTATTGAGATTCATGTAATCTCTAGTCGGATTGGGTGAATTTCGGTTTCTTTTTTATAGTTCGTCCGTTATTGTTTTTGTTTTCATTGGTTGTTATTTTGACCACTTGATGGGGGACCTTTTGGATCCCACTTAACTAATTTTACACAACCACACGTATCATGTGCTTATCCAAAGTCATAAATTGTGGTCATACATTAGTCTTTGTCAAACATTCTGTTACATTCACATTTTAGATTTCAATATTAATAATACATCGATTATTTCATTCATGTACCTCAGTTTTATATTACTATGGAGCAAATATTTCTGTTTCCTTTTATCTAGAATGCAATACGTATTTTAACAGACTATCTCATTCTTAAATGAAATAAACATTGGAATTGTGTCATGTTAACATAACGATTTTCTAAACATGATATTGTAGATAAATAATGCAGATTATAAATATTTATGCATAATTTTAAAAATTTTCCATGAAATTATTCCTTTTATCAAAAAGTCAAAATCAGTTTTTTACATTACATAATTGTTTCTTTCCACGACATTGCAAGCAATTTAAGCAGTCAATTGTAATCAGTATCACGATAGGAAATATGATCACAAGGATCCCTACTACACCAATATTTCTACTAGAGGGTCTACCGTCATCAGCCGATGTCTTCGAGTTTACATATGATGATGTTTGTTTCTTGTCGAGGTTTAGGCCTTTTGTTGCGGCATTGATTAATTCTGCCACCGTTTTGTTTTTGATTGGACTAAATGTACTTGTGACTATACATGGACACAAACAGGTGTAAGTTATACTCTCTGCTGTAGACTGAGGAGAATATACTGATAGGGACGTCTGTGATTCTGTTGTTATTTCATAAAATGTACTTGTAGAAAGTTTAGAAGTCTGGGAGTTATATGTTAAAGACTCGGTTATTATGTTTGCGTGTGTTGAAGTCTCTATAGTTCTTATTGACGATAGTGTTTCGAATAAGGCATTTGTGGTTGATTCAACAATATCAGTCGATATCTCAGATTGGCTTGTTTCGGATGGAGTAAACGAAATAAATACAGATGATGCTGTAGTTGAATCTGTGTGTGGCGGAGCCGGTTCTTCTGTGGAAAAAAATGGATACGAAAGATTTACGATATTTTGATACTATATTATAAGTTTAATGAATGGAAATTTTTTTAATTAGTGTTTTCTAAATTAAAAACAGGAGTTTTAATGAACCATTAGTTCGAATAAATACAAAATGCTGGTTTAATGAAAAACTCACTTAACTTTTGAATACTTTCAGTAATAAAAACTTTTAAAGTTACTTCAAGACTTTAAATAAATTAACATGATTTTTTTCCTGTCATTTAATAAATTCTTGCTTTAACGGGAATATCACATTAAATGTCCTGCTTAGGAAAATAGTCAAAAACATTGTTGCAGAAACTAGAGGCACTCTCTATTAACGTTTCGTACCGACTGTACCAGTTAAATCGGAAACAGAACACCAACCGCGTCAGTTCGGTTCATTTGATATGTCTGTTGAGACAAACCAGGCAAACCGGAAGTAGTTAGCAGAAAATGGTTCAACCTCGTGTTACCCTCGTAATGGTAAGCACCCTATATATGCAATACATATACATGCTTTTGGTGAAATTATGTTACAAATTTAATGATTTTTGCATGCATACACATTCTAAGTGTTCCTTAAATTGGTCAATTAAGACTATATATTACATTACCAATAGACAGGCGGGTAACAGCCGTTACCATATAGTTTTTTTGCACTAGTAGTCAGGTCATGGCCAGAGGCCCATTTGGGTACCGAGGACATAAGATTAAACTACGACTAAAAAGCTATTCTGTAACGGTTATGTATTGTTACAAATAAAACTTTGAACATATAAACTCAGTCGACTGTGTATTCAATACGAATGTCGATAATTATATGTTTCCCATGTTCTGGACTAATTCATGGGGTTTAACCTGCTTCGCGAGACTCAAGTCCGTTAAATGAAAGCCACGCCAAGACAGAGTCCGTTGACAAAGTAGAGTACGGTTAGTTAACAACTTGTTATCAATTTAACATTGGTCATGTTTGTAAACTATTAATAAATATATCGCAACTACAGCATTTTGATTACTAAAAATAGATCTGTCATAATATATTTAATGATTTGCCATAGGTGGAGGTAAAAAGAGTATGCATTGATTGACTGGTTTCGTAATAAAACTAAAAAGCGTTTTACTCTCCGGTGTATTTCTGATTACAAATGTAAACAAACAAACAAACAAACAATTTTGCTATGATAATTTTATTTTTGTGAAGAATATTAAACCAATATTTCAAACCTTTATAGAAATAAGTCTTATCGACAAGCTGGTAAATTTTGAACGTTTAACATAGTTTCTTTTCAGAGATTAGAATTTTACGTAAAATGTCAGTTGACTAGCCAGCCACGCAAAATACTGACCGTTTACAAAGTCTGTTGACGATATCTTTCTTATGATAGAAAATTGTTTAATGTTTCCCGTGCAAATTTATATTACCCTTTGCTGAAAAAGGCTTAAAAATATCATTTAATCAAACTATTTATTTTATTCACCAAAAGTATTATGCGAAAATATTTGATATAATTAACCATTCAAACGGTAGATAAATCTCAACGGGATTTCTTTTTTTTTTTTTTTTGGGGGGGGGGGGGGGGCTGGGGAACGTATGACTTATTGAGGATGCCGTTGTTTCTCCACTTATCTATCAGATTAAATCTTAACTGTGAGTCTGGTATGAATAAGCCACAAAACCCGTAGTAAATATAACCATTATTATAAACCTTGATCAGGGTTATAAATATTTATAAAAAGTTTGTATTGTTATGCATGATATAAAAATAGCAAATGTGGTATATAATGCATTTAAACATTTAAGTTTTCATATTTTACCTTCCATTCTATTCTATTATATTCTATTCTATTTATTCATTTCATTTGTGCAATAAAATATATAAAATGCAATGAAAAAGGTCATTTTTTTTTCAAAATCACAAAATTCACTACTGTTGTATAGTAAAATACCAGAGTTCCTAAAAAAATATCCTTTATTATTACTAGGTGCAGATACATCAAATCAGCACAGTTGCATGACATGTATTTATGTAGGGTTTGCTGATGCATGATTCTTAGACCGACTAGCAGTTAAATCATTAGCAAAAGTAATCTTTCAATTAAATTAAAATGAAACTGCACGAGCAAAAAACCTCGCATTGTTCGAAATCTAACATCCTTAGGATACACCACTTTGCGCCTGGAAAAAACGTGGATTACATGTTTTGTACTACTAAACGAACAGGTTAAAGTAAATTTCTGCACTGTAAAAGAAGGACTACAAGAAAAACGATGCTCCAGAAGCCTTACTAAATATAAAAAAAAGTCCTTTACAGTCAACGAATATAACCACCAAAACACACCCAAAGCAAGATTGATGAATATGTTAAATCAATGTAATATTTATTTGTTTGTACATTATTTGTACGTTTTAAAGATCTTTAATATTGTACAACCTATTTGAAAACTGTTACAAGATGTACCTAGAGTACCTCGGACGCTTCGCATCATATATTTTCATTTGATTTGTTTGCATTTTTCTTTGTTCGCTTTTAGCATTTTTGTGTAGGTAATAAAACTCGCATATTGCTGGTCAATTAAATTGAATAATGATATGTTGGATCAAACTATCTCAAGCATACCAATACTTTTTCAAAGGACTCGTTCTTAAAGGTCATGTAATCCATCAACAGTCTCAAACATACGTGTTCAACTCGTCAACAGACTAAGTAAAATGAAACATATTAATATCCATTTTCACAAAAATAAGAAAATATTTTTTCTATGCTTTGCTCAACACTACTTTGAAGTAACTGTATTACAACCAATTGTGTTTTGCATTATGGCGTCCTTAATATAATCAGTATTGAAAATTTACATATCTGTAGGTGTGTTTTTATCGTAGGGTACTCTCAAGCCATTTATCTTTTTTTCAGAAAGTATATTGTTGTTTTTCAAAATCGTTGTTCAGGTTTATTATTCAATAACAACCATTCTGACAAATATAAATAATTCTTCTTAATGTTGCAGCATTTTTGTAAATTCATTGTTTTATTGACTTTCTGTTGTCTTTTACTCATTTGTCTTGTAAACAGACCCGTACACTACTCTGTCAACGGACTCTCTCTTGACGTGGCCTTCATTCAACGGACTTGAGTCTCGCGGAGCGTGTTAAACTCCTTGTAATTGTTTTACATATATTATCAAATTATTTTGATTATTTGTATGAAAATTAATTAATTGTACCATAAATGATTTTAAAGACAGATAAACGCCAGTCTCCACCACATATCTGAGTAGAATTTCCATGACATGGTCGGTCACATCCACTTGCCTCTTCAAACCCACTTTCCTCCTTTTCAGTTCCACAATGACAATAGTGCCCAGCCTGTGTAATATAATTAATAAGCAACAATGTAGCTTAAGTCAAGTAAAACACTGCAATCGAACATCTGTGTCGAAATAAAATTGTTACTTTTATTAGCAGTTCTTTGCTGTGTTCTGCACTACATAAATTAACGAAATATTAAGACTGATTTATTGAAAATAAGACTGAGTATTACTGATGATTTATACTAATGAGGAACTGGGTGATTGGGAATTAAATTACAGTCAGGCGACAAAAACATGCATTAGACATTTTTTCGCCGGACGTGCTTTGGATTCGGGGTCTGGCAGATCCGGATAACAGAAAGTGACCAGAAAATTTATATTCAAAGTACAAATGTATGACTATCTGACAACTTCTCATAATTTTAAGATGCAACAAATTTATTAATGAAGTATTGATTTAAATATTGGTTGTATTGTTACCTAAAGATCCAGTTAAATTATAGAACTAAGTGCTTAGCCCGTTTAGAACGATGTAGTCCAATTGCAGTTTTAATGTTTCATGTCTCATTATTGCTCGTTGCTATGTTTTTTTTTAATCTGTCGATAATTGTCACATTTGAATAGTTTACATTTTTTACACTTTTTACAGCTTACTTTACGATAAGGATCTTGGTTTATGTAGAAGACTTGACAGTAATCTGTACGTCTATTATTATTACATGTATTTCTTATTTGGTTTTGAAAGATGAGTTTCTCATTGACAGTCATCCAAAGGACATGGTACAATACGGGTCGTTTTTGGCCCCATCTTCAAATAGCTTAATATTTTCCATATTAAAAGGTGAGGTCTAGAAGACCTCCAAAATATACAATTTTTCTCGCTTCTGATAATCTTTGGTTGCCTAACAACGGATTTTACATATACCATAATATTTGGGAAAAACCCATCTTTATCTCAGATATTGGCTGATATCATTGGATAACTTTCTGCTTTCAGAATATATGGCAACCTTCTGCAGTAAAAACTGGATTTGTTAAGAACATTTACAACAGAGAATTAACTTTTCCTGAGAAAACCAGGTTTTTCATATAGCAACCGTTCCTTTTCATGGTACCGGAAACCAGCCATCATTTCTTTCATGTTGCCTATTTATATTTTTTTTTTGAATGTTTATACACGATGTATTTTAACACATAGGTTAATAATATAATCTTATATTTATTTAAAAAAAAACTTTTTATTGAAATTAGATGTTCTTTGATTACCCCAAAATAACATAGCAACCATTAATTATCATAGTAACAAACAATTTTCATGATATATTTCCACATTATTTAAAATGGAATAAACTTGTGGTGTAGTTTTATGATACCACTTTCTTAGGGATGAAATTCCAATTTCAAAACTAAACCAAGTGACATTGGTTTCCATGGTGACCAAAAAAGAATCTCCATAGCAACCACGAGTATTTTTTGTCAATAATGATTATATCTAATTATATGCCGACGACACTTTTTTAATTCGGATCAGATATCACTTAGACCTGCAAATTTTTCAATATTATTTTGTGTAGAGCAATACATGTATGATATGCATTTTACAGTTTGGAGATTACCCCCGAGGGCTGCCGGGGTATAGAAAAAGGCATTTCGGTTTCTCCACCTGCAGTTAGAAGCCATGCAAAAGAAGTTTCCGTTAGTTCGAGTGTGATGTATAAACACGCGAACTCTCCTTTGCAAAGGTTGTGCCATTGAAAAAATAGGCACTAGGTATCTCCGTCCGGTAGGCACTAGTTCTCTAAAAGGGGCGTACCTTGATGGGGGATGTTAAAAAACACAATCCGTTAAAAACGCCCGGTGTTTAGGAAATGCCACGTCTTAAGCACGCTAAAGACCCCTTGTAACAGCTGGTTGAGTGGTCAGTAGGCGGCCAGTTACAAAGCTCAATTTTTCGCCCTTTCTTACCCGCATTTTCCACTGACAGTATGAAAGTCCTTCCTTACCGGTCCCTTGCTCACAGTCTACATATTGATATATTGTTATGATTAACATTGAGATGTATACAAGAAAGCAGTTTGGTGGAACAACATCGGTATCAGCAGGAAGCCGCCCGTTTCCAAGAAAAAGATTTTTCCTTGAGATTTTACAATCGTTTAAGGTTATTGATTTCAAATATTATCACATTATTCTAGCGGATGAAATAAAAACATTTGATTTTTGTTATATTAAGTTCTGTTTGGTAAGGGGTTATCAATTTACACGAGAAACATAATGAGAGAAATCTAGTCAACGGATTCTGTAAACGGTCAGTATCTTGCGTGGCTGACTCGTCAACCGAGTAATATCTCAAACGAAATAAATTCTATTTTATACTTTTGCTAGATATTTTAACATTTTATCCAATATAATATGTGCTAATCAAACAACAGCCGCTTGTAGCAAATAATTTAAAGATTCTGAAACTCTAGAACACATAACACCGACGCCACGACGAGACGATCGAACAACTTGCATTTATGATTCCGTCGTCTGCAAAACAGAGCCTTTCAGGCCCAAATAAAAAAAAAAGAATAAAAGGTCTTATCGAATGAAACAACTTTCACAAAATGTTAAAAGAAACAGAATAATACATCAGGATCTTTTCAATAAATAATAAGATATGGCAAGATAAAACAGAGACCGTGATTTTTTCCCAAAACATAATTCCCAATAAAAATATCCTTTGACCTTTCCGATATTCTTGTGATAGTTAACAAGTCAATTTTTTAGCAACGTTTTGATAATTTTTTAGGGTCTTCACCAACGTGACCCATGATAGATATTTTCTGTTGAATATGATTCCGCGTTATGGAAAGTGTTCAAAGCAATTTTGCTTTCTGTGGGTCACGTTGGCGGAGGTATTAAAAAAAGAGGAAGTTGGTGACGAAAATCGTATTTTTTCCCTGATTTTCCGTCTCATGATGTTTTGATGTCATAAAACTTGGCTAAGGTAAAACTCCGATTAAAATACTAAGCATATGATAAAAATGAGATGTTTGGTCATCATTATCTTCCTTTAATTTGTATGTTCATAATTAATTATTTAATGGAATAGGGAGGAGGGGGGCAAAAAACGGGTCTTTTCGTACCATGTCCTTTCTTAATTTATATTTGAATTATATCTTTATTAATGTCGTTTGCAAAATAAATATTATCAAAAAGAAGGGCCTTTTTTAAAAATGTTAATATAGAAAGAAAGACGATTGTGATCGTTATTCCTACATTGGTCAATGTGGAAAAAAATTATTTTACTCTCTGCTTGAATTGATCAACAAAATACGGTTTTAACGATCGCTACTTCTGTGCCTCTATAATTTAATATCGAAATTAACCGATATTGTTCAATATAGAAACAGTTCTACAAAAATGGAACTGGGGCGCGCATTAACCAATTATTATTAAGAATAAAGTGACTGTATCATTTATATGAAAATATCTTAAAATTGAACTAATTGTTACTTTCTCCGGTATATTTCACTACAGAAATTGTTCAACTTTTTTTGTATAATTCATTAAAGGAAAACTTTTATTTAAGATAAACCTTAATATTTTGAAATATGGTTTTTGTTCCGATGTCAAAACAATGTACTTAAACACCAAATGGTTCCATGAGCCTTTATCGCTCACCTGATAGAGACTCATAACTTCTCATTGCCAGGAAAATATCAACAATTGTATATTTCATAAGTCCAAAGATGAATTGCGAAAACCATTAAATAATTTGGGTTAAACATTTTTATAGAGAAGAAAAACTAATTTGAAGTGTAGTATGGCCTCGAACAGCGAGTTATAGATTGCAGAGATGTGGCAGTAGCTGTCGATCCGACATCACTTTATCTAATTTCCTCTATTAACAGACTCAAGATGCGATTTTTATATGTACATAAAACGTAAACTGAAGCGCGAATAAAGATTGCTGCTAGACGTTATTACTCTCTTACTGCTGAGTGGCCGTGAAGTTAGAACTTCAATGACCACCACCGCTCCTAAGTCCACTAATTTTATGACGGCTAGCAGTCACCGACCATAGATTTATGTCAGCTAGTGGATATAAAGTGTACATAAATTATTTCTGTCTCCACTTAAGTGGCCATCATGCTCACAAAAACGGCTACTTATGTAGGCGCCAAAGACTAACGAATAAAATTTTTTTTTTAAATCACCGAGGACAAAAATACTAAACTGTTCGCCGATTACAACTAAAGCCGAATGTTCAAGGTAAAGTTTTTACTAACAAATATTTGTTAAGCAGAAGATTTATTTCTCACCGGGTTTTGGAGTACAGAGTAAATCTTTGGGACAAAGCCCAGTGTAGAATACCAATGTAAGAGATCAAAAGTGCATTGAGACAATACAAATTTGAAACAAATTTAAAGATAAAATGAGAACAAAAAGAACAATGGCTTGGAATCCATGAACTTCTTTATAAAACTGGAGTGGGATCAGGTGCTCCGGAAGGGAAAGCATCCCTTGTTTACGCGAAACACCCGTTGTGGAATCCCTGAAATCTAATCTGAGTTCACGTCAATCCGAGGAGAAATCAACTTATTGTTGAATTACCGTTAACAGGTCCATTACTAGTTGCAATTTAGATACAATGATACCATATGGATTAACCAATTTATGATGGCGACCATAGAATTTAAGAAGGGAAGATTTCAAACCTGATTGGATGTATCCTTGTTGTAGTTATTAATAACAGCAATGCCCTCCTTAGAAAATCCTGATATATGGAACAGACTCGAGAGTACCGAATCAACTGCGGAACATAAACCCCGAAGGTAGGGGAAGCAGGCATATTGCCACATAAATACGGCAAGTTTACAGTTGAAAAGTTGCAGTCATCCCGTTTGTAGTAAATCTTAGAAACAAAACATCCCTCTTTGAAGAATAAATCGTTTAGACTTTTCTATAAATAAAGATATTTCGAACCATGTCAGTACTTAGGATAGTCTTTTATTATGAAAAAATTCACCCATCGCTTTGAATGGGTATTTTTCTGAATGAAACTGTAAACCTTGTTATAGTTTAGGCATATATTAATCCAATATCTTGCTTCAGTTTCATAAAACATCTAAATTTGAGAATTTTTTAAATTCCTACTCAACTTAAAAATTTACCAATCAGATAACAGCATTTTCAGTATTTGAGGAAAAACTCAATGATTTGAGGAAAACCTTAATATAAGATGTTTTATAAAACTGAATCCTGTGCATCTATCCCTAAATTCAGTCAATACAGAAACAATTAATAATAGATTTAAGAATAAACCGATTATTACCTCTGTTCCTGCATAGGTATAAACGGTAAAGGAAGCACAGTGGTTAATACAAACATCGTTGGTCACACTATCGGAGGACAGCTCGTTGAATGGCAAAGTTCTGTCTTTACCTGTCAAGGGATCATAGTCTTTGATACATGCAACGTATCTTGCCGTAAAACCTAATTACAAAATATTTTAATTCTATAAATATTGCAATTGCAATGCAATCTATCTACAAACGACGCAATATAAAATCTTTTTTGACAGATGTAGATGGTTTATATGTTCAGAAATATGTTATGAAGACTAAACTATAATAATGTGGTCAGTATATATAGTAGACACAACAATACTTCGGCAACTCATTTGACATCAATTTAGAACATGGCCATATGTTTTTGCCAGAATAAAGACACCTTTTGGAATATATAAGATAAATTTTGACACCGAAAATAATTATAATCGATACAAAAATTCAACAAATGTTCTCGGTATCAATTGCTATAAGAAGCTTTTTAGGTTGGCTCAATATGTTTTCGGTGTTATTAGTTTGAAACAGATTCCAGCACCAAATAAAATTCAATGAATGCAATAAAAGTACGCGAATACAATCGTTTAAATTTAAAATCTGCAGACCTAGTAGCCAATAATTAACTACATAAGTACTATAAAGGAGAATGTAAATAACGCAGTTTTACATTAAAACGAGCGGACGTGGTTTCCATTAATATACTCCATTAGTACTATAGAATTGTTCAAATACCTCAGTTTTAAATTAAAATCTGCTAACCTGGTACCCATTAATAAACTTCCTCAGTACTAAATTCAAGCATATGAATACCTTCGTTTTAACAGACCTGGTACATGTACCCCTTTATAAACTTCCTCTATACTATAGCAGCCATACAAAAAGCCAAAACATTGAACAAACGTACCACATGCACATGTACCGATAATAATCGAAAAATAAACCTAATCTTCTACGAACAAATAAATTTGATAACGATAAGCAAAATATTTCTTAGCATTTTCAAAATTTATCAATTTAAAATGTATAATTGTCATATTTCCACACTAGTATATATACAATACATGTACATTGCCGGAAAAATAACAAATTTATTTGTACGAGCTTAAGAAACTGGTAACTTGTCGCACGGCTTCGCCGAGCGTTTTTACCCGTTTCGCAGCAAGTACAAAAAAGTGTTGTTTTCCGGTAATTTACATTTATTGTCTTTATCCTACAATTCTTAAAAAAGTAAATATATGGACGATTTTTTCGGCTTCCTCATAATCCGTTGGGATAACTGGAGACAATATTATTAGTCCGTGGGCTCGGATAGCCTACCGTGCACCCCCCCACATCTCTATGGGACCAAATTTTTTTTGTCCCCCAAAGCATATTATTAAAGAAAAAACATGTTAACATTA
>JAULBM010285441.1:0-16265 GCA_032357055.1 Geukensia granosissima
AAAAAATTAATGATACGCGATTTTAAAAAATATATATAAAAACCGATGTAACGTTTCTTTTTTTGACTAGTATATATATATTGGGATGTACTATGTCACATTCGGCTTCTGAGTTATCTTTCTGCTTTCGCTCTTGAAAGTGGTCAAGCTATTAAGCGTAAAACCAAATTTCAGACCCAAACGTTTATGTAAGCTTTGATTTTACATCGTGAAACAGAAACATTTAAATTAAGAAAAGAACAGCTGCTGCTGCCTTTGTTAGCTTTAGTCTAATCAGTTCTCTTGGATAAATGTGGAGTGGTCCGAGTTGTTAACAGCAAAATTAACTCCAATTAAGTTTGGTTGACTTCCACAGGATCAAAATTCAACAATGAGTTTTGAACAACTTGGCCCAGATAGCGGTAGGTATCTATTTATTCAGATGAGGAGGGATCTTTGTGGGGTTTTGCCATACAAAGACGTTTATATACAGCAACCCGAGATATGTATTATATGTCTCTGTAGCAATTAGAGGAGCAGTTATTAATCATATGAAATCCTAAAACCTGTCGATATATCTGACGTAAATATTTTCAAAATGAAAGTTTACCGTTTTTATCTTACAAATCGGGAGAGTATTTTTTGTAGCCTATAGTTTTTTTACATCTTTTATTTCTAAATCAAGTAAGTAACATTTATTTACAGCACATGTGAGCTTTTTATTGCTTTTAAAACGGGTTTTATATTTACAATAAAACCACATATAGTACAGCACACATGCATAACAAGTAAACATTAAGGCATATACGTCTGGCACAATATACATAGCAATAATAAAGCAAAGCATAAAACGAAATACTTGAGAGTCAAACAAGTACAAATCAAGTTAGTTGAAAAGATATAAGCTATGGACAGCAAAATCATTGCATCCGGTAAGAATTACAGCAACAATTTCAGAAAAACATCGTGTAGATATGAAAACTTTTAAAGAGACCAAATGATGAAAGTTTCTTGCGTGTTTTGGAAAGTTATTTCACATTGCCTGTAGCTGAAACTATTCCTTCCATATAAAAATAGGAGATGTGGCATGATTGTCCATTGGTTGGTGACAGCCACCAACCAAGTGACAATAGAATTTTAACTTCTACAGGTCCCATTCATTGTTGTTGTTTGTCGTGGTTGGTTGGGTGATTTTTTGATAAAAATTATCATGGTGAGTGTTCTTTTATAGTAATTCAGTTTTGTAAAAATTCAGTGTTAGATTGGTCCACAATTTGTAGGTTTTGTTCTTACGTTTCTAATCATTCTAACTTTGTCAGATGGTAATTCTGACTAGTTTAAAAGAAAGTCGTAAGTTTTTGTTCAAGCATTATACAACAGTTACAATTACATACATGAAACTAAGATCGCGTGGCTGTATTATTCGATTTGTTTATGTATGTTTTTCTGAGCAAAAATTCCAGGTTAAGGGACAATAGCTTAAATAAGTGGTATTAGGCTGTATTTTGTTCATGTGTTTTGTTACCAACTGCTTTGGCCAGAATGAAAATAAAACATGAGACATATTAAGCAAGTTAATCATGTAAAAACAAAGGGGGTAACCATACATCTAGAGGCTTTTTCAGACTTGATTGATCGACTATCCGTTTACACAAATAGCTTTTTTATATATAGTTTGACAGCAGAGTTACATAACCAATAATATTCGAGTTTTAGTAGTGGACCAAACAAAGGCCTAACTAAGGTCCATTAAAATTACTACCAGGTATTTTCACTGTTCAAGGCTTTTTTCGAGTCCTCTAAAATGTGTAGGTAAGTCGAATGACAGTCAAATACAGCCAAAAAATGTTTGTAAATTTTATTAAAAAAGTATTACAGTTGTTTTTCAATGACTGCTTCGAGAACTTTTGAAACTAAAGGGTCTGTCATTACAATTATATTTGTGAACCTGGGGCACATGGGCATTTTAATTAAGTCTGGAAAAGTTGTGTTAGGCAGCAGATAGATTTTCAAAAATTATAAATCTGTTTAACGTTTTACTGATTTTGGCATAATAAAGAAGTTTTGGGGATGATATAACCGGTGAAATTGGCGTTCCGGTTATACGGAAACAAGAAGGCAAATATCGCTACTTAGTAAACTTTTCATTTGTGAAGTCTGAAGTATCCAGACTAAAGATTCGAAACTGAATAACTACAACATTTCAACGAATATAAATGCAACACAAAACAATAAATAGATTAATTATGTCACCAAGCAACTCAAACTGTAAATTGTCTCTGACGTCTAATTTGCGTTACATGTCATTTCACGTAAACAAGATAAATGATATAAAAATAACGATAAAATTAATTAAACAATTTCAACACAAATGTCTAAAACATTATTCAAACGGATTAAATGATAATAACAACTTAAATTCTTTGGTGGGATTAACTCAATAAAAGTCAAAATAAATAATTTCAGAAGTCAAATATTTGCATAAACATGTACAATAATTTCATAATAAATCGTCCCACAAAAAGTCCGAATTTTCTAGTGTCCCGGTCATAATATCATCAATTACCAGTTGCCTTATCACATTATTTTTGCGGATTCATTTACATATACTCGATCGACAGGTTAAATCGGTAAACTGTAACGTTCCAGTTGTACCTGCAAACGAAGAGTATATTTCTCAGTAGATATTATACTCCAGGGCTTTTCCTTCATATCCGGATTTTATTGATAGAGTTTTGCTACTGAAGCAAGGCTTTTTCAAGGAATAATTAAAAGTCGTCACTCCGGAAATTTTTCGGTCGCCATCATGATTTGGTTGACCGGTATGAAATATCCATTTCACAAATGACAATGGATATCTTCCGTGACTCTAATTCTGTTGCTTTACCGGTTGTGACCAACATCGTTTTTGACTATACAATGCATGGCTTTGTCTATGATTTAGGAGAAAAAACACTAATTCATTTCTTTAACATTTTCAACTAAAATCGAGAATCTTTAAATTCGTCTAGCTCTTCTACCTTAACTTTAACTAGGCAAAGACCATATATACAAAGATTCGTACATGTCATGGCTATAATCACACAAAAAATCATAATAGGTTTAAAGTCTTCTAGTGAAACACTGACTCCCTTGGCGAGCCCCCTATAGAAAAAGGCATTTTTACTTCCTGGAAACCTCCGTTAGCCACGCGTTAATGGACCATGCCGCCATAATTCAAATCACTCCTACAACTGATCAAACCTGGGCTCAAATTCATCCCAAAACATCTATCTTTTAAATAAAATATCACTTATTAAAATAAGTTTACTGTTCTTGAAGATACGGCGTACTGAATGTGACTATATTGTGTATTTTTAGCACTTTTTTGCATGTGTTCCAACTTCCAGGGTGAATTAGTGTTTTGACACCTAAATGAACGTCCCCGTCAGGTAACCGAAAAATTACAATATGGAATGCAATCCTCCCTCTTTTCGTATATTTCAATTTTGATTTTACCGTGTGAAACATTTAAATCCTGAGTAGGAAAGCTAAGGCTGTCCTCATTAACTCTATTCTCTAAAGTTAATTGTATGGGCGTATTTTGAAAAGTCCGAGTTATTAACTGCAAATCTATCATCAAGATAGTGGAAAGTATTTTTTTATTCTATCTATGAAATCAGATTCAGAAGGAACTTTCTTGCCAGAATGGGACTTTTCAGTTAAAGGAGAACAGTTGGTTCACATATGAATTGGTACAACAATCGCCAAACCTTGTGTATTGTCAAGAAGAATATTAATTAAATCTATCATCTAGTCTGCCCCTTTGGTATCTTCGAATTCCTTCTACTCAAAAGTCCAGGAAGTTTTTCTTTTGTAGTAAGTTTTTTTTCGCCCGAGAGAAGAAAAGCTATAATTTTGACCTGTTTTAACAAATGACCTTTCAATCAGATAAGAAAACTTTTTGTTAAATAAGGTTATTAGAATGTGTAGTATTAAGGGTGAAACAATCTTTTTGTTCTCAACTTTCAATCGTTTTATATTCAAAATTGCTTTATTTTAATCTTTTTAAGAAAAAATTAAATTCATAGCTGTTACTTTGTTTATGACAATTTAAATTCAGTCCAAATAATTGAACCAAGTAAGCTCTTTGCTCCATATATATGCTAAATATCATAAATTCCTATTTATTACCTCTACATATAATTGGTAATTGTTGCTTACATAGTTACATTTCTGTACAACTTCTTTAAAATTAATAATGCTTTATATGTACATTTTTGCGTATAGAATATATGAAAAATTTTAATATCTACAATAGAAGGGTGAATGATATAGATTGCTGTGATTGCATTGAAATAAGAAGTTCATGTATTGTTGCAGTGTGATTTTTGTATGGGTTCATATTTAAGCCTGATTATTTGGTTGCATATGTTACACTCTCACTGAATAATTCTTTTGGTGGTTATGTTTAATGAATCTATCCCTTTTAACTTGAAATCAAAGATACTACAGAAACAAAAAAGTATGTTTCATACCTAGACTTTCACCTTTCACTAAATAATTGGCAGTAAGTGTGGTTTAGGACAAAAGATAACAACAAAAACATGACTATGATTGTGTAGCAACATTCCAGCCGCACCTGCTTAAAAGGAGTATATGTCTCAACTGATACACTTCTCTGGGTATTGTGCTTCCAATCGGGATTTTTATTGGTAGAGGATTGCTGCTGACAAGAAGCTACTGAACCAAGGATTTCTCATGGAAATATTAAAGTCATCACTAGGTAATTTTTGGTCGCCATCATGACTTGGTTAACCGGTAGGAAATATCCATTTCACAAATTCCTACTGTGTTACTACAAATCCGTTCTTATGACACTGGTAACACGACAAGTTGCACTAGTAGAGCAGGACTCGCTACGCCTTTCGGAACACAAAGTTTTTATTGGGTTTGTGTTGCTTCAAATTTAATTTTCAGTGTAGTGTTGTGTGAACTTTGTTCATCTTTCGGTACATTTTGTTAGCCTTGGTCTTTTTTGTCTGTTGGGTTAAAAATTGCTGTCTGCCCTATGGTATCATTGAATTCTTTTAAAACAATTAGTTAACAATACCTTACATAAACATTTGAATTTCCACAGTTGACCGGTAGTTGATATATGTAAGTTAAAGCTAAGTAACATATGTTTTCGGTTAATAAGTGAGGGCTTGAGAACCTGGAAAACTAGTTTTTTATTACCACATTCTATAATGCTCGTAACAAAAAAGGATATCTAGCCTCTATTTAATTTCTTTTATGTTTGTCTTGGTGTTTATAGTTCCCTGTTCCCTGAAATGTATGTTGGTGACTTTTGTGATTCATGTGATGTTTGGTAATTTTTAACCCTAGGTGTTATACTTTTATGAGTATTAATTTTTAAAATGTAATATTGTTACAAAATCAAACATTCATCTTATGTTCAATATTCATTGTCTGTTTAACTGGGGTCGAAATGATCATATCGTATTATACATTATAAGCAGTCACATATGTGTAACATATAAATTCTTCAATCTGTGTTGTATTTTATAAATCCAATTACTTGTATCAGGTTCAGGATTATTAACTCATAGATAGAATCAATATAAAATTAAAGCACATTGTACAAGGAGGAAGCAAAAATAAGTCGAATGTACAAACATAAAGTAAGTCTACAGACACGGACATCTCGAGAACACGAACAAATCGGAACATGACACATATACATATAAAACTAAAAACAAAAAGAAAAATATGAAGAACACGGACCTACACAAGTGGAAGATAAATTAGATGTTCCATTTCCTACCTCTTTAAAGACACCCACCGTATTGTCCAACCTGGTTTTAGTCATTATAGGTTAGAGGAAGGTTTCATTAGATCACAACCTCTTGGCAGAAAAAGCCAAAAGACTGTTCTTTTTGCAACTTCACAGACTAGGGTCTGTCTTCACGTATTTAAAAATCTACCATATCAACCGACAGGATTGTGGTATCGACATTGAGGTTTCTGGAGTGATGACTTCAACCAACGAGCAACAGCAGATTTTTGTGTCAACATTTAATACGGTAATTCCATCAACTATATTATTCATGACAAATGAATACAAGTAAATAAAAGGGAAGCGAAATTTATTTTACACATGAAGTAGCAACAATTTTAATAACAATTAAAAACAAAAAATATTTTAACAAAACTCGTAGTAATTATGCATGCTATTTAGTAGAACGAATATGAAAAATATGCCAGAAAGACACGATTTACATCAAATTATTTAGATTATCTTTTATCAGATAGGCAAACATCAAAAAAGCAGTCAAACTTTAATATTTCTAGTTACATTAATGAACCAAATAAAATATACAATTCATGACGTCATGTAGGCCGTATTAGCCGATACGCAAATATTAAGATACAATCCGGAAATTTTTTAAACTAGTCATTTATTCTTATATTTTGTTTACCAATTTTACAATAGATAAGGTAGATTATCGTGTTTAATGTAAAGATTCACATTTTGTATTTCGGGGCCTTTTACAGTTTCTGTTATGGTATGGACTACGGTTCATTATTAATTGCAGGTCGTAATGGGACCTGTAAAAGTTTAAGTTCTACTGTCATTTAGTATGCACAATCCTGCCACATCTCCTGTTATTATATACTGTAAATATAATATAAGGTGTAAACTGTATCTTTTAACACAAATTACAATACCCGGATATAATTAAGCTCATACAACTGAAGCAAGTGCAAGCTTTTCTCGACCTCCATAAAACACAACATCTTAATGTCAATTAATCTCAATCAACAATAATATCAAATTGTAGCTTTACAGTGGTACATAATTAAACATACATACAAAAATTATCTTCATGACATAATCAACTTCCTAGATATTCTTTCAAATGCAATCAAATAAGGGCAAATACCATAGTAAGTATGGCATTTTTGACTTGATGATTGTCTGTATTTGTGCAAAATAAGAACATAGTTTAAGAGTTAACTGTTATAATGATCATTATCAATTCTTATTATTTTTGGTGATTTCAATACACTTATGTAAATATTTTCATAAAAAAAAATAATTATACAATGTGTGTAATAATGACCATGACATAACATCAAAAACAAAAGCTGATGTTCGCACATATGTTGAATTATCTTCTGCAAAAACATTTGATTTTCCATTTCTTTTTTTTTGGTTGGAAATAATAAATCAATATTTTTAGGCCATGTATATGGATTTTCTGGTTATCGAACACCACAGATCCTTCGAATCACCTGTTCAGAAACATATTTTCATATTCATATAATGAGCGTCCTCTTTGATGTTAGATGACAAACTGTTTTGGATCTACCATACAGAGTTCTTGTAACTTATCTACTGTTGCTGGTCCATCTGAAATCACACGTTCAAATGCATTAACTGATTAATATATATCGGGAACAAAAATTTATGGAAATGCAATATGTTAATAAACACTGCAACGCGTAGTTAAGCGAACGTTAATGGAGTATGTCACATTAAGCAGAGGACCGTTAACGACAAATTAATGCCGTTGAAGAATAAGAGAAACAAAATCTTAAATTTTAGCCATTGCTAAGTGCTTTTAAAGTCTGTAACAATAATCCATCAATTGTCTAATCAGAGCTGGAAAGTTGAAGGTTTATCTATTTCAACGGTAGAAAATAAACAGCTTACAATATTAGATTCTGTTTATTACCCCAATATATCAGACTTACCTAGAGGAAAGAAGGTGTCTTGGTGTATATCTTTTCTAGCAGCCTCAACACAACGTTTCAGAGCAAATAAAGCAGAACAACTCATACACAGTGGTGGCTCACCAACAGCTGAAACACATGTATGCTAATGTTGAATAAATATTGTAAATTTCATCCAATTAAAATAAATTTATAACCGATTTAGGTGAGGTTATAAAATTTTGACGAAATTACCCTTGCAAATACAAAGTACATATACTATGTACAAATATGCAGATATTGGGCCAATTACATATAATACATTACTTGCGAAAAGCCTTTGATGGTTTTATTGCAATACGTTGCAATTTGCATCTGTGTATTTTATTTTAAATTTTTTAGCTTATTTTAGACGTTTGTTTTCAAATTCTAACTTTCATGCTAAACTCTGCTTCATAGCTCATTTGTTTTGCTCTTCATCATCAGCCTGACAAATATACTAAAATATACAAAGGAAATGGTTAACTTTGTGACATTACAATGCAGGGTTTAGAAGGCATAAGAAGTGTGTTGGCAAGATACAGTACTTGTGTGCAGACACTGGTTATATAAATACCAGTTTTTGTTATTTATCAGCCTTTTGAAGTCAAGATTTCCTAAAAGGTTTTATCCCAACAAAATTAAATGATTATTTAGGCTGACATCATTTAACAAGTGGTCAGCAGGAACTTACTAGAATCAAAAGCTCTTCACCGAGGGATCCTTATAAAACATAAAACAGTTTTCAGTTTCAAAGTCGGCACGGTTTGTCCGGTCAAATCAGGTTATAACCGAATATTCATCTAGTTAAAAATGCTTACCAAGCAGGCGATTGAAAATTAGTACGTCGTCGGTCAATTTTGTGGGTATGATCCAATGAAAACGTGTCAAGGAGATATCAGCTATTCTGCACATTTGTAAAATCTAAATAAGTTCTAATTGCTCCACAAAACCTCTTTCCTTAATGACAGTTATTCTATCAGCAGTAAAAAATGGGCGCCAGCGTGACTGTGAAACAAGCTATTCTATAAGTGGCGTGAATCAAATGTGGATTCAAAAAAATTCCAAAGATCTGTTAGAATACTTCAAATCAAGTTCCCTTACCTCTTCAAAAAGCATCAAAACATTTTTCCATCCTGTATACTACTATTCCACATTCAAAAATCAAAGAAAAATTATGGGCCTCAGTTCACCTCTGTTTTGTTAAAAAAAGATAGCAGATGTAAATTCAAATATTTGGTTCTAGGGAAGGACAAAGCTTATTTTGTTGTTAACCTCTCTGATTCTAACAAAAAATATTAAGAACAATACATTTGCGGAATGCAAGATTTCCTGATTGACAACATTTTTGTAATTTTTGGCAGGCCTGTGTTTCAACAGACTGTCGGCATTCCAATGAGGACCAACTGTGCACCCCTTCTCGCCAATTTATTCCTTTATTCGGATAAAGCTCCTTCTACAGAGAAAAGAGAAAAAGTTGGCTCAATCTTTTGGTTTCACGTTTCGCCATATAGATGATGTCCTTAAACTGAATAACTCTAAATTCTAATTCTGTCTGCCCCTTTGGTATCTTCGAATTCCTTTTGGTGACTATGTTCACCTCATCTATCACATTAAACTTGAAATAAAAAAAAAACTACAGAAACAGAAAGGTCTGCTTCTTACCTAGACTTACACCTAGAAATTAACAGTAAGGGCGGGTTAAGAACAAAATTTTACAACAAGAGAGATGACTTTGATTTTCTGATTGTAAACTTTCCGTTAATGTCTAGAAACATTCAAGCCGCACCTGAATATGAAGTGTATATCTCTCAATTAATACGCTACTCCAGGGCTTGTGCTTCCTATCAGGATTTAACTGATAGAGGGTTGCAGCTGAATAGAAAGCTACTGAGCCAAGGGTTTCTCATGGAAAGATTAGAGTCATCACTCCGTAAGTTTTTCAGTCGCCATCATGATTTTGTTGACAGGTACAAAATATCTATTTCACAGTTGACAATGGATATCTTCCGACTGTCATGAATACAAATCAGTTCCTATACTGGTTGTGACTAACATTAATTGTGACTATACACCGGTTTTGACTACTGAGTAACATGACTGGTGCCAGTATTGGAGCAGGAGTTGCTTACCCTTCCTGAGCACCTGGACTCACCCTGGTTTTTGTAGGGTTCTTGTTACTCCAGCTTTAGTTTTCAGTGTAGTGTTGTGTGTTCTATTTTTGTCTTTCCTTTAATTTTGTTGGCCATGGTCTTGTCTGTCTTCTGACTAAACGATTTCTGTCTTCCCCTTTGGTATCTTTGAATTCCTTTTATGGTCTTTTGATTTCTATGTATCAATTTCAATCAGTATTAAGTTAAGCACCAAACACAAACACTAGTGTGAATGCAACAGATTACCTGTATACATGATAAAGATAAGCCTAGTGTGAACAGGCCATTAGTCTATGCTAAATCTAATAAGTCTATGATAACTCACATCCTTATAGACTAAATGTCTATCTTACCCAAAATTTAGTTTCTTACACTGATAAGGGCTGCTCCTTCTAATCCTACATGGTACAAAGGGAAGGCACATTAAAAATTGGGTAACTGTCTATTGGTATAACAATTTATAAGTATGTATATGGTCTGAAAATCAAAGTTTTAAGAACCAAGAAAAGTTGTGGACTGTGTCTTTCTGTCATATATTCCATATTCTTTTTAAAGATTTACCTTTATCTTCTTGGATCCCTTTATTCCTTTACTTTTGACTTCTGATTCATCTTTTTTGTCCTAAATTTTATTCAGACAAATTAACAAAAAATATCAACTGAAGTGAATTTCATATCCAACTCCTGTACAAATATACAATGTTCTTTGAATGAACTATAAAAAATCTGTCGATTCAGACATTAACCAGGTTATCTTCTATCTCCCTTTAAATTTGCTTATTTGTTGGAAATATACACAAAGTTATATGGTTCCTAAAAGTATATTTTATTGTGTTATCCTTTTGTAACCTCTGACAATTACAACTGAATAACTAGAATTGAACAAAGGACCTGTCCAATCATTGCCCACAACTCTACCAACTGAACTAAAGGAAATCTTCTCTAGCTACATTACTCACATCTCAAGAAGTATATATAAAATTCAAACTAATCAACCAGGTCTATTGACAACCTAGTGGGTTGATTTATCAGGATACAACTGCAACAATAGAGCAAAATTACTACAGCACACTGAGATTCAAACCCATGACACTTTGCACCATAGTCCACTGCTCTTCAAACTGAGCTAAAGGAGTTCTCCACAAGTGCAGTTCATTGATGGTGTTATAATTTGTTATCTGTAGCTTAAATACACCAGGGGCAGGGATTTAAAAATCTTAGTTATAAAAATAAAACATAATAAAGTATTTATTTTTATTTTTTGAAAAAAAAACTATACTCTATGTCAGAGTTTGCTGGAATGGGTAAATATGTTGTGAAAGAAAAACTGTCTTCCGTATTCTTATAAAATGGTGTTAATTTTGCAGTTTGAAAAAAATTGCAAGTGACGTGCAATAATACTTTACAGCAATAGCGATGTGTTTTAAGCAGGGCCGAGTTCTTAATTCTTCTGGTGATTTAAAATTATAAAATTAGCCATTAGTTTGCCGGAAGTGGCCAATATATTGCACGTGCTAGCGCAAAACTGGGAGTATACACTGTCAACTCTGTGTAATATTTAGGTAATTTAGCAAAGATTAATTAACCTGCAAAAATGCTTAGTGGGGGCCTGAATGGAATTTTAAGTCATTCTTCTGATATGTATCGCAAGAAGGGGTCCGGTGAGAAAGTGAGACCAAATAATGTCTGGACCTGCATTGCTCGCTGATGTTCTTTCTGTATACTAAGTTTCCTTGAATTTGGTTGGGTAGTTTCAGAGGAGTTGCGATGACAGGGTCGTTTATGAGTATTTTCTAAGTTCCAAGGGGCATAACTCCCACAAAAATGAGGGGATCAAAATTTCCTGGTGATCAATACAACATATGATGTCCTATCCACATACCAAGTTTCATGAAAATTGGATAGGTAGTTTCAGGAGTGGCGCTGACAAGGTCATTTATGAATATTTTCTTAGTTTCAAGGGCAATAACTCCCACAAAAATGAGGGGATCAAAATTTCCAACTGTTATGTACAACATATGATGTCCTATCTACATACCAAGTTTCATGAAAATCAGATCAGTAGTTTCAGAGGAGTTGCGATGACAAGCCTATTGGGAGATGCAGATGGACAAAGTGACCCAACTTCTAGACCTCCTTCTGCCATTGGCAATGCAGGTAAAAATGAGAGCAATTTGTCAAATTACCTAGGTCAAACTTCAGTGCTCCCACAAAAAACAAAGATGGCCAACCCTCAACGTTAAATACCCATGGAGAAATTCAGTGGTTCCATTTGACCTTATTGTTTCAGAGGAGATGCATTTTCTTTGAATCAGCCAATCAGAAACTAGAACTGCCCATGGCATGGTGGCCATGTTTGTAAACCAATCCACATGACATGAGCAATCTTTATAAAAGAACTTATATAGAGGCTTCCTCTCAAGTTTGGTTCTAATTGGCAATGATGTTTCAGAGGAGATATATTTTCTTTGAATCAGCCAATCAGAAACAAGAACTGCCATGGTTGACATGATCGTCACGAAATGAGCAATCTTTATAAAGGACCTTATATAGAGCCTTCCTGTAAAGTTTGGTTTCATTTGGCCAAGCAGTTTCAGAGGAGTTAATGAAAATGTGAAAAGTTAATGATGGACAGGACAGACAGCAAGTGATGACAAAAGCCCACATGGCCTTTGACCAGATGAGCTAAAAAACTGGTCCAGTCACAGATTTCTAGTTCTTATTTGCAAAATTAATGTTTCATTGTCATTTTCAAACTCACTGTCACTTTCCGGGGTTTCTCGTCACTACTGTCTAATGAATTAGGAATATCTACCTCTGACAAGACATCCAAAAAATCCTTCAAATTCAGTCTTCCTGAAATGTGCCAGTCTGCAAGATTAGTCCAGCAAAAATCTTGTCGGACTGGAAATTTCAAATTTCATGCCTGACCAAAGCAGGGATAGAATTTAACTTTTTTCTTCCAGGGGCCAGCTGGGCCCCTAACTTTTTAAATCATGGGGCCCAGCTATACTTTAATGGGCCCAGCTTTTAACGTAAAATTTTAAAAATAAAAATTTACATGTTTTGTACAATTCATCTGATTGTGTGTGTGTGAAAGATACAGAACAGAATGATGGATACCATCATGACCATGTCTCAGACCATTGTAGTGTCCCACTCTCAGAGTACAGTCAAACTACGTTAAGTCGAAGTAGCAGGGACCTCCAGAATATGTTCAAATTATCTGAGGTTCAACTCATCAGAGGTCGGGTATGACATCACATCTTTTAATATGTTGCAGCAGCACAGCACGAATATTGTCAGTTAATGTACATTACCTATCCTCATATGTATGTTGCTCCTGATTGTTGATGCAAAAATTTGTTATAACAAATTAAATATAAAACTTGAGAAAAATATATTTACTTAATATAACATAAAATTGAAGGTACAACTTCTTCGTAAACAACATACAAATATGTACACAAGTAAGTTCATATAAATTACGGAACGGAATGTCACAGCACTAGCTAAAAGAAACAATTCCTGATACGTCATTTCTGAGTGTTTTTAGAAAAAATTATGAACAGAATTCACATTTAATGATCTTAAATAAAGTTTAGCTGAAATCAGTCTCATGGCAATCACCCCTATTAAAGGCTTGGTTCGTTTGAATTCGTGTCGGTAATAAGCTCAGATAAACAAAAACTGACCACATCGTGTTCGCTTGGCCAAGTGAATTGTCAACACGTTGAATTTCGAAGCCACTTACAGTGTACAAAAATGTTAATTAGTACAGGAAATCACCTTTTCTAGCAAAGGTCATTAAATTTATTTCATTGTAAATAAAAATACATGTATATTTCAGCAGAAATTGGGTCAATATTTCTCGACCTCGAACTTCGACACAAGCAAGTAAATTAACACTGACTTTTATGTGAAGGGTCTGGTGTTTATACTTGAGTTATCCAAGATTTCATTTCTACAGAGTTTGAGTCATCAGAGATAAACTCCATGAATTCAATGGGAATTTTGCTGGGACCAAAATAATACTCGAGTTATCTGAGATATCGAGACAGCTGAATTCGACACAACGAGGTTCAACTGTAATTAAGTACCTAAGTAAGCAATAAAGATACCAATTTTATCTGCACTAGATATGCATATTTCGTTTCACAAAACTCATCAGTAGATACACAATTAAAGACCTGGTCATCTCCAAGTTAAACAAAATTATTATGAGAATAAATTGTAAAATATGGTTCAATCATAACTAAACTCAACTTTTGGTTTTGTTCCACCAACTAGGAATTCACTCATCATCATGTTTAACATATTTTGTATCAAACAGACAATATTGTTACTGAATACTGAATACTATTTATTTCATCAGTATTTTTAATTTCAAGAGTTGATTCATAGTGATGAATTCAGTAAGTTTCTAGTCTAAACTCTGTTCATGAAATCACATTTTTGGTGCGAATGTAAATAAATACACACTGTTACGCCATGTTTTTGGATTTTGGTATATCTTGATTTCCCTTCTGTTTGTAGCTTCCATATTTTGTAGTCGATATATTTTATAAACCCGCATACGTACAAACAGTGTCGGTATGATTCCGGTTGACATTGCTTAGGCAAAGAAATATATCATCGCTATTAAAATTTTATGCAGTACTGATATTATTTGATAATATATATGAAATTGTTTTATTATAATCTCTTTATATACCGATTATAAACCATTTGATCAAATAAATCATCGACCTGCATGCACCTGTCACTCTTTGGTTTACATTTATATCAACACAGCAGTGAATATGCGCAGATACCGTTTGCACATTGCATATCGTGAACTGGTTAACATTTGAACAAAAATTTAAGTTACCAGTTTGTTTTTCGACTTTCAGGGTCTTAAGATTAAAAAGTCAAAGTAACAGTGTTTATGGGGAAGGGCACAAGCCCAGTAACTTCAAATTTGCCTATTCGCCATCTGGGTGAGCAAGGCAAAGTGAAACACTTGCCCAGTTGAAAATCTAGGGGCCACGGGTGACTGGGCAGCACATTCATGCACATTATCGTGGTGAAAGCTGATTGGTTTAACCTGTTAAACCATTCAAACTCTTGTTCCTTTACTCAAAAATTTCAGCCAGGCGGGTTTCTTTAGCTGGCCTGACCAATGGACAGGCACAAAATTCTAGGTTTCAGGAAGACTACAAATTCACTTTCTGTTCCCTCTGATTGAAAATATTGCTGTAGAAGGTTAATGTCCATCATAAAACAAAGAAAATTCCAAATGTCTGACATAATTCATGGACTAGTCTAATGTCAAATGATATTTCTTCAATCTTGGGAGTTCTGGTTCACATAAAGGTGGTATTCTCACTCCCAGGGTAACTTAAAATAGAAGGTTGTACCCAGACGCATACATGGAAATGTTAACAAGCATCTGCAGCCACTCCTGCAGAAATGAAACGAGGCATCCAGAGGCATTTGTGCGAAAATGCATCCAGAGGTGCTTGTGTGGGTAAAGCGTTAAGTCCCCTCAGTAGACCATCCATTTCAATCACTATAACAAGGCTTTTGTTTAAAAATACTTCTTTGCTTTTTAATAGTTTCATCTGCTAAAACGTGTAAAATAATATGGGCATTGCAGATTTTTCTTGACAAAATACAATTTTAACCCTTTTGCCTAAGTCCACGTGTCATATGATATTTTGACCTCTGCGATAATATGACCCCGGGGTCAATATTTCGCTGCGAAATAATGACCCCCCCTTTTGATATTCTGACCTACCCCTGTAGGATATATTGACGGTCGTAGCCCAAAATGTGTAAAGGTAAATTTTACCTCAATAGACATTATTTTCCCAGAATGTCTAATCCCAAATTGAGGGTAATTCCCAAAATGTCTTAATGTAAATTTTGAACTTGAATTATTATAAATTAATTATTTTTTATCCAAAAAAAGTTAATGAAGGTAAATTTTTAACCTGAATTAATATGAATCAAATGTTACCAAAATAAAAATTTATGACTTTTATTAGAATGAGTATGTTTTTGCAACAATTTACACAATTTAACACTTTATTTTTTGTCAATATTCCCTTTGTCCATTCAGAGATCTTCACAGAAATTATTTATCCAAGGCAGAATATCAAGAGTAGTTTTTAATGCAATTTTTAAGACCATCAGGTATGATGCCATGTTCAAAAGATTTTTAAAGGCAGTTTTCAAAAAAGTGACTTCAAAAAACGTTCTACACACAAACATTAACATGGTTCATGAAATGAAAATTTTTTTTCAGGAAACATTTCATTAAAAGGGGTTTTTTGTTCTGTTCATTAAACCAGTTCTAAATGAATTCAATTATTTAACTGTTTTAAATATTTGTCAGAATTTTTGTTTTATTTTA
>JAULBM010285451.1:0-16265 GCA_032357055.1 Geukensia granosissima
ACATGCATTAATTGTATTTCATAAGTTTTCTAATCATTGGCGGGGCATAGTGTCCATTGGACACATATCGACTTGTTTTACGGAAGTATTCTGGGTTTCCGATCAGTAATTTAAATTTTTTATTTGTACTCATTGTCCTTTTATGCAAGTGTTCTATTTTTCATTTTATTTTATGTTATTAACAGACATCCATTGACCAATGATGACTTTCGTAAGATGTTAATGACCCCAAGGGGTCCAGGACCTGCAGCAAAAAGTCAGACACAGCACCCACCATCAGTCCAGAAGAAACATCATATCAGTAGTAGCAGTATTCTGTAAGTTTAAAAATCACATCACATGCCGTTGGTCCAGGGAAATCAAAACACACACCATCATTCCAGAGAAATCAAAACACACACCCTGGGTCCAGGGAAAGCACCACACACACCAACAGTCCAGAAAAAGCACGACACACACCATTGGTTCAGAAAATCACAACTCACACCATCAGTTGAGAAAAGTCACAACACACATTATCAGTCCAGAGATATCACAACTCACACCATTGGTCCAGAAAAATCACAACACACACCATCAGTCCAGAAATATCACAACACACACCATCAGTCCAGAAAAGTCACAACACACACCATCGGTCCAGAAAAGTCACAACACACACCATCAGTCCAGAAAAATCACAACACACACCATCAGTCCAGAAAAGTCACAACACACACCATCAGTCCAGAAAATCACACCACAGACCCTGGGTCAAGGGATGCCACAACACACACCATCCATCTAGAGAAATAACAGCCCACACCATTGGTCCAGAGAAATCCCCAAACACACCATCAGTCCAGAAAATCACACCACACACCCTGGGTCAAGGGACGCCACAACACACACCATCCGTCTAGAGAAATAACAGCACACACGATTGGTCCAGAGAAATCACAACACACACCATTGTTCCAGAGAAATCCCCAAACACACCATCCGTCTAGGGAAATAACAGCACACACCATTGTTCAGAGAAATCACAACACACACCATCAGTCCAGAGAACATAATACTGGAATAAAGAATCTGTAAACACACAGTAATAATTAATATATTTAAAATGTATAATCAACTTTTTATTAATATTTTAAGAATACATTTTGTTCTGTTTTTTTTTAGAGAATTGCCCAAAGATGATGAAGAAGAGGACCCAGCCACAAGGAGAAGGAAAAAGAAAATGTAAGAATTTATATTTTTTAAAAAATGGACTTTTCTCAATATAATAACTATTTGTTTTGTCCTTTGTGTCATTTAGGATATTTCTGGTCATGATTTTCCTAAAAAATATACCTTGAAGTTTTATCAATTACAACTATTAGAACCAGGACTCTAGGGTTCTGTTTTCTCTTGGTAAGTGAAAGTTAGCTTCTGGAGAATTATCAATTTTTGTTATTATTAAGTTTTTTATTCATTTCCAATTAGGGAAAGTGGGTGTTGGTGCCCAAATGGCCAAGGGGAAGAAAAAATTTCAAAAAAAATTCTGGAGCATTCTATGCCAGATAAATATTGATTCCAATTATTATGCCAGACTTGTTTTGATTTTAGTTATTATCCCAAACTTGTTTTGAGATTAGTAATTATGCCAAAAGTATATTGGTTTCAGTTATTTTGCCAGACTTTTTATACAACCGCAAAAAATTGCGGTCGTATTATGGTATGGCGCTGTCGTCGTCGTTGTCAGCGTTCCTGTCTGTAGACAGGTTGGTTTCCGCACGATAACTTTTGTTCTAGTTTATTAATCCTTTTAATATTTTAGGACATTGATAATTGGTACTAGATAAAGGTTGGTATTGATTTTGGGTGATCTAGTTTTATTCTCATCCAAATTTTTGCTATAATCTAATAAATTATTGTAGATAGGTAGAAAAATTGAAACAGCAGAAATCATCTTCAAGACAAGACCTAAAAAGCAGACATTATGATGGATTTTTTAGTAAGCCTCTACGAAGTAGAGGGGGGCCATTGGAGTACCCTCGATGTCCATGTCCGCTTCCACAGCCAGATCTTTGAAATTAAAATACCTACATTCATATTACTTGGTATGCAGATGCATGAGGTAACAACCTTTCACCACACCAAAAATTAAGGTCACATGACCTACATGTATATTTCATGGTTGAATGATTTCAATTAGGTTTGAGGTCTGACATTAGTTCTGGTAAAACATGACTGCTGATCATCAGACTTGGTTTGCAGATGCGTCTTGGGGAGTGTCAGCAACCCACCCAAATTAGGTCACTTTGACCCACATTTCATGCATCATTGACTTTGGTTAAGCTTTTCGTCCGACTCATTTCCTCACATACTGTGTGGCCTACTATCATGCAGGTTGGTATGCAGATGCGTCTTGCGGAGTCTGTCAGCATCCCACAAATTAAGTCACTTTGACCCACATTTCATACATCATTGACTTTGGTTAAGATTTTTGTCCAACTAATTTCCTCATATACTGTGTAGCCTACTATCATGCAGGTTGGTGTGCAGATGCGTCTTGGGGAAGCTGTCGGCACCCACCCAAATTAGGTCACTTTGACCACATTTCATGTGTCATTGACTTTTGGTTAAGTTTTTCGTCCGACTCATTCCTCACATACTGTGTGGCCTACTATCATGCAGGTTGATGTGCAGATTTTACAAGTTTAATTAGTTAAAATACATACATTTCAAATAATAAAATTTTAATTTCATAAAGTTCGTAACTAGACTTTAAAAAAAGACCCTGAGACTGTTATGTTTGCATAACAAGTTATCAAGCAAAGTCAACTTCGATTCAAATAGCGGAATAGGACAAGCTGGGGAGGACTCGGCGAACTTTGCAGGCATTGGCTGCACCTCTGGTTTTCTTCTGCATCAGTGTTTTGATTTTGTTAACTTGATAGTCTTTACAGTATAAAATTGGGAAGTACCTCTACTTAGTGGACCCCATCAAAAGTAAGGGAACATGAACATCATATTAAAAACTATTGTTTTAAACAATTTTTAAATAAGATTTATGTAATCATCATGATTTAGGCTCAGGTAAATTCATAAAATGGCTGTCTGCATTGCTCAGATAGCTATGTCAGGTATTCTGTATTTTATCCTAAATTCCTAAATAATCATTATAATTCTTGCATTTTTGTTTTGTCATGAGCAATTTAATATACCTGGTTCATGAGATGGCAAAATATTTGTATTTGTAAATCTTGGAAATTTTTTCTTTGGAAAAGGTAACTACAATTAAGTGGACAGATTCAGAACTGAACTGTATGGCTAAGAATAATAGGTGAATCTTTTTTTCACACAGGAAACAACAGAAACAGAAGACTGATCAGTGTTTGAGGGAAATAAATATCTTAAAACAAAGACTGGAGGATATTAGTAATCTAACTGAACATTCTAGGAAGGAGAAATTCACTGCCATCAATAGGGATGGGGATGAAGCAGAGGAGGATTCATCTATGGTAAACTGAGTATTAAGTTTTTGCCTTTTTCCCTCATTTGTGTCTGTTAATTTTTATTTTGGACAATTTCCTTCAATTTTTATCAGGTGAAAAATGTATGCCTGTTCAAATTTACATTAACTGTCATATTTTTAAGCCAAAAATGCCTACCCTACTTCATTTTATTCCATTTTTGGACAGTACTGTTAAAAGTCAGTATCATTGCCTACAATCTATTTAAAAGTTTTGCTTACCTACTGACCAAATTTTATTACATTGTAACAGTAAACAGACATATATTTTGGGATTTGTTGCATGATAGTGAAATAGTAATTGTTCACTTTTTTACTTTCTTAATTTTACCCAATCAACAAGTCTGCTAAGTTTTTAAATATCAATTTCTGGGTTTTATTATTTAATAGATGTATGTTCCCGCCACGATATGGCTGAGATATTGCCAATGTGGCGTTAAGCAGCAATCAATCAATCAATCAATCAATCAATTTCTAGCCCCAGTTTCATAAAACAAATGGTAATTTAGTGTGCACTTTATTCCATTTATTTTCTATGGACTAACATGCACGTTAATTTAGTGATTGTTTTATGGAATGGTAGCCAGGTAATGATTTTACCTCAGGTACTTTAATGTGTTGTTAATTACCAATATATTACCTGATTTTTACCTGTCAATCTATGATTCTCAAGTGATTTCATATTGATGTTAAGCAATTTAATTGTAAAATTTGTTTGTTAAATTAATGTCAAACCTTGTCAAAACTTTACTATTTATTAAATTTTTTTTTGTGTCATTTTCACACGAAAATATTTTGATGTGAATTTGATGCGAAAATTTTTTGCATCAAATTCATGTTGTAAGAACGTGATATTTCATGCAAAAAATAAATATCACATGAAAAAATTGTTGCGAAAAATATTTCATGCAAATTTGACACGAAAATGACATGAATATCATTATCAACTCATGCGGAAATTTTTGCATTAAATTTGTCTCAATTTCATGCAAATTTTATGTGGGGCATATTTTGCTGTGTACACATGCTACACAGATTCAAATGCTGAATCATGTTATTTTTTGTGCAGATATATATAACACAGAGTGACCTACATATCATGGCTCAATGATTCTCTTGCTTGTATAGTGGAGAGAAAGTAAGTTGATGTTCCTTGTTGTTTTCAGACAAAGAAAAAAGTAGATAAGTGTGAGCAGGTATTGGTAGAAGTTTGTAATCTACAGACTGAAGAAAGAAATATATTACAGACAACTTGTCAATCCTGTCAACAGGAAACAGACAGGTATAGATACTAAATATTGAAACATATTCCATTTCAAAGAAGGAAGATACACCCAATGCCCTAATCAAAATAATTCTCAGTTTCTACAAATCCACCAAATCTATGAAAATTAAAAATAAAGAACAGCTCACCTCATATAATCAGAGCAATTCATCTCATGTAAATCTTACAGTTTTTACCATAAAAGTATTTAAATGGGGTTTGAGAAATCATCTCAGATTGACATTTTTAGAAAAATGTGATTTGGTATGAATTTCTAAGAGATAGACATCTAAAATCTATGAATTACACACATCTACTGATTGCCCTTAGTTATTCAATAAGAGACACATAATGCCATACCATAAGGTAAGCTGTAGAAGGCTCTTAAAATAAAAAAAAATAAAAGTGATGATATTTAAAATGTAACAATAATCTGCAAATTAAGTTCACAATTTGTTTTACAATGTAAATAGTAAAACATAGAAACAACAACCTCCACTGGACTGCAGGTTCCTGGCTTGGGACAGGCACATATAGTATGTGGCCAGGTTAAACATGTTTGTAATTACTCAACCCCCATCCCTGACCTGGGTCAGTTGTGTGTTGAAATGATATTACAACAAACCTAAAAACCAATGGTACTATATTTAACTCTTTAGTTAGCATATAGACAATTACAAATACATCAAGGGGTAATATGATTTATCTTATCTCAAAAAAGTACTCACTGTTTCTGACAGCTAGTTAAAAATCCAAACAGATAATTAATATACCTAGTTTTCAAAAGCTAAGACCAGAGATATGTTGTTCATTCAATTTGTCTTGATGAAGATTTTCTTTTATAGATTGGTATAGTTGGCTCGAATTTGTTCAAATGTTTTTAGTTTTTTTATTCTGCCAACAGTAATGAGCACAGTAAAAATTATTAGAAGTTAGAACAAGTTTTTAGTTAATTGACTTTAAAATAGTCAAAACCTGAATTTCAAAAAGATTTATCTGTTGTTGGTTTATTTCCTGATCTCTGCTGTAAGCAACTCACAAAGAAAACTTGAATTTGTTTTTTTCTTTAAAAATCTACAACTTATATTTTTATTTAGTGAGAGAAAGATAAGAAGACATATTGAACTATCAGAGGAATTACTGAAAAGATTTTCTGAAAGACGAAGTCAGCGTATGACTGTACACATAGAGTATTTGCATAATTTTGACAGGTAACATCAAAGACTAGTGTAAAATTATTAATTTTTTCATTTAATATCTGAAGATGAAGTAGATTTGATTTTTATCCACTACAATAACAATAAAAAATGTAAACATCTATAACAAATTTTGGAATTTCATTTAAAATATTACAAAAAAAAAGAATTAGCTGATAATATCATTTATGTTTATTTCATAAATAAGCCACTTCTTTATTCTGAAAAAAAATCACTAAAAAAGGCATGGTGAAGTGAATGAAGTTTGAGGTAAATCTACTGTATAAAATAGGAGATTTGGCATGATTGTCCATGAGACAGCCATCTACCAAATCACAGTAGAAATTCAACTTCTACTGTCCCATTATTTGTTTTTCAGGAAAAATATCCAGGACCAATACAAAGAAGTACTAGATATTATGACAAAATGTAGGACAGACCTACAGAAAGATCATGCAGAATTCTTAGATTGGAACAAGTAATTATATATTTATGAAATTTAACAAAGCATAATGCATAGACTGGAGTAACATAACAACCAATTTGTAAAGTATAATTTCTCCTTTTTTTATGCAATTTTCATGCCTGTTAAAGAAATAAACTCCAAATGGAGTTAATTTCACTTGATTGATGGATGATTCAGCAGGAGGTTTCATACATTGATTTAACTTAACAGCAAAAACATCATTCCATAAAAAATTAGAGAAACAAAATCTAATATTGTTAAAACATTGATTATTATATTTTCTACTGTCTCAATTCTAGAAAATAGTATCTCCAATAGCAAACAGTGTGAGATATTCTATATAACCCATTAAATGAAAAAAAATTATAGAAGACAGTGAATTGGATTTTGGGAATTTGTCAGTATGGAATATATGGATGGGCTTTGTAAACACTGATTAGAATATCTTGCAGCATTTTTATATTACATCTTAACTGCTACGGTTTTAGTTTAAACATATTTTGTCAAAATAAACAAATGGGATCAGACACAAGTTTTACCAGCTTATGAAGTCTTCTTCCCAATACAATACATTAATATAAACATGTTTAATTGAGAGCATGCAGGAATGGATATAAACAAGACAAAGTGTGGCATGTTAACAAAAAGCGAAAACACATAAAAAAAGATGATGTGGATCCGTAGATAGTTAAACAATGAGGAATCTATTTGAGCCTCTGATAAATCTAAAGACAGTCCTAATAATATCAATATTTTCATTATAACTGCTTCAGTGGTTTAATGGTTAGCTTGCTCACATTGAGTACCAAAGGTTGTGGTTTGGATCCCAGGTTGGGTCAAACCAAAAAATTAGTATTTGCTGCTTCTCCACTAAGCCCACAGCATTTAGGAGTAAGAGCAAAGACTGGTTGGCCCAGAGTTAGAATAATGCATTTAGGTAAAGTGGCATGGCTTCCTGCTGACTATTGCTTTTGTGAGCTAGCACGATAAAAATCCGGCTCAACGTGTCGGTCTAGTACAAAGCAGGCTTCATACCTCATCATCATTCATTATTATGCTCTTGTCCTTAATATGCATGTAATATTTGCCACTGGACATTAAGCAACATTCATTCAATCAATAATATTACATCTCGGTCAACTCGTGAAACAAATATCATCATGAAAGCTTGTGGTAGGGATGTTATTGATTTAGGGTTGATATGACATGTGATATGAAGAATTTCGTACTATATTTAGATTCTAGTAGATTACAAACTAAGATTGATATGGCTCACATATAATTCATTTGTGGTTTCAGCCATGATGATATTTATATTGTCTCATGTGATCATATGTTATGGCTTTGGTTCTTTAGTCAAAATCATATATACAAAAATGCTGTATTTTTTTATCTTGAATGACTGTTTCAAAGACATACCAATTATCTTATTTCTTTATCTATTTGTTAAACCAAATAATAAAGGTTTAAAAGTAATTCCAAGTGAAGATCTTATATATTAATAATGTAAGTTATGCAAAATTCACACAAACCACTTTTTTATCAATTATGTCTGTCCATTACAGTGGTGTTATTCTGATAAAATGTATTAAGTGTTTTTGTGTATGGCTCCATATCTCCCACAATTGTCATTGTGGCTGATAACAAAAAGAACAATCTTCACATTTAAGGTCATCACAATATGGCTAAACACCAGTCAATCAATTACCTTTCTTCAAATGTCTATTAGAATTGTTTACAATAGATTTTATTTTTCTTACTATAGACACTATGTGAAAAGTAGGATGAAGATATCAGAATTGGATGGTTGTATAAAGGAAGCCAACTCATCCATAGGTGATCTTGTTCAAACTTATAAGGTATGTCCCATTTTATTTATAAAATTTTGCAGCAATAAAGAAATATTTTTGAGTTTTCATTATTTGACACATTTATAATTATTATTTATTATTTACAGCTCATTTACTTTTTGTATAATGATACAAAGTTTCAACCAGAGCCTTCATAATCTGGAGGACTTCTAAATAATTCTTGGGGCCTGGGTAGCCAAGTGGTATAGGTAGTTGATTTAACATACCTGTACAGATCATTGTAGCATATCATCACACATGTTGAGTTCATGCCTGACTTTGTATCTTACAAAAATAGGTTGTGTTAAACTCAATTGTGATAAGGTTTACCAGAGACCTGCCCAAGGTCGGTGGTTCTTTCCTGGTACTCCAGCTTCCTCCACCAGTAAAACTGACGGATGCCATATGTTGAAAGTGGCATTAAACCTCAGTCAAAGAAACAAAATCAGTTATTTTCTGTAAATTGTACCTTTTTAAACCAATCACCAGTCTAATTAGAACACAGTATTTAATTTTGCAATGATTTGTTTGGTTTAGACAAGTTTAACTGTGAATTTATTTGTTTTCAATATTCTTATTATTGAGTTGCCACCTTTTTATAGGAATTGAATGCACAAGTACCTCCCATTCCAGCCATAGGAGAGAAAACCCTTAAGCGGAAACAGTTTATAAAGGATGTTAATCTGAGGCAAGTCAACTAGTGCTCTAATAGTGCTCTACTTTCTGATAACAACATTGTAGATTTATACATTGAAGTTAACCTATTTGAATTGTTCAATATGTTACCTTATTTACTCTAAAGATATAAGAGTGAAATTAGAAAAAATATTGTTAAAAAGGTATTATTATATAGATAGTGATGGAATGCTTAAATTTCACAGTTAAATAAAAGTGATCATTGTGATTGGAAGATTTTTTTCTTACCTAGGTTTTTACAAGACACATGCACAGTACTGCAGACCTCTAAGGGCTGCTCCAGAATTGGGTGTTTGAAGACACTTTTTTTATCCCACCACCTTCAGAAATGCATTTTAGTACAGCAACCAAATGAATATAATAGGTAGAAAACTCAACCACAAAGTGACTGCCTTGGTGGTGTAATGGTTAGCATGCTTGCCTCGAGTGGGGAAGGTCATGGGTTTGATCCCCTGTTGAGTCAAACAGAAGACATTAAAATTGGTATTTGCTGCTTCTCTGCTAAGCACGCAGCATTTAGGAGTAAGAGCAAAGACTGGTCGGACCAGAGTCAGAATAATGTGTCTGGGCAAAATGGCATGTCTTCTTGCTTGCTGTTGCTTTGTGAGCTAGCACGTAAAAATTCAGACTCAGCCTGTCAGTCTAGTGTAAAGCAGGGTTCATCATCATCATTCATTAATATGCTCTCGTCCTGAATATGCATGAAATATTTGCCACTGGAGGTTAAGAGACATTTCATCAATCAATCAATCACAAAGTGAAACGAAATTTCCAAAAAAAAAGCACCTACCAGTAAAATCATATTTCTGTCATCATCCCTGACCCCCTTACCAGTATTTAAGAAATTGATTTAAATACAGCAACCTACGAGAAAAAATACCAACTGCCATCACCAACTTCATTAAGAAATTATCCCAAGAGGGAATAATTATTTGGACTCGTAAACTAATCATGTATTTTGGACACTAAATTTATCACCTCTTGCAGAACCCCTCTGAAAATTATAATTGGGAAATTTTTATTTTAATGATTTGTGGGTATACCATGTATGGAATTACAATGAAAACAGAAGGCTGACCACATTTTAGACTTAACAGAAAACATGCATATTGTATCAGCCAAACATCATGCATATCTGTTTGGCATTTATATTTATACCAGCAGTTCAACAACTAGGTTGAAAGTCAATAATCAGCCAGGGATGAATTTTACGTTCTTGCATCAGCCAGATGATATTTTATTGTTATAATTAAGATAATTGTTAAGAAAGCATTAAAGAATAACCAGAAAATCAAAAATATTACATCAACTACGGCTATATGTGGATATACCATGCATGGAATTCAAAAGAAAGGAAACGGCTAACTTTAGACTTAACATAAAACATGCATATTGGATAAATCAACATGTGTATCAATTTTTCTGATTGGTGGCTATATTTAAACCAACAGGTCAACTAATAGTTTTAAAATAATCATTTGCCAGGTATGGATATTTACCTACTTGCAAAAGCTGGATAGAAATTTATCCTTATCAAATGATGTTGGGAAAGCATTAATGAATTACTACAAAATATCAAAACCACTATTTAAAAAGTATATTATATTTTCATTCTGCATTATTCAAAGTAATTATCAAGTGCTGTATCACTTAAATTTATTTAACTCTATAATTCCTTTGGGGCCATATGGAATTTATCAAGTTTCTCCCACTTTCTGTAAAAACCTTCCAAGTTTATACTGTGCAAAATTTCTCCGATTTCTGCAACAAAACAGCAAAAATATGCAGAAATCTCTTGACACTGTGTTAGTTTTTACTCCAGCAACCAAGTTTTTTTCACAATCTTACTGTAAGCAGAATTGTGACAGCAAACATTCAAAAGTTTTAACACAGCTGTTTTGCTTATAGGGTAGATAATGAAACATCAAAATCAGACATTGTTATATTCCAATATCATTTTACATTTTTTTGGAAAAATATTTTTTTATTTTAATATAAAAATTTCAAATTTACAGGGTTGAAGACATGCAGAGGGACATTATTGAATCCAAACTCTTAGCTGTACAATCTAGAGAACAGTTAGACAGGTAAGTGTAAGATTTCACCAGAGAACAGTTCAACAGGTAGATGTTAGATTTAACTGGAGGACAGTTAGACAGGTGAGTGTTAGATTTCCCCAGAGAACAGTTAGATAGGTGAATGTTTGATTTCATAAGAGAATAGTTAAACAGGTAAGTGTTATATTTCAACAGAGGAGAAAGACAGATGAGTGTTTTTTTCACCAGAGAACAGTTAGAAAGGTAAATGTTAGATTTCACAGGTTAGATTTCATTTGAGTACAATTATATACTTGTGTGTTAGATTTCACCAAGAAGAATTAGACGTGTAAATGCTAGGTTTCACTGGAGAACAGTTGATCAGGTGAGTGTTGGATTTCATCTGAGAACAGTTATGCAGGTGAATGTTAGATTTCACCAGAGAACAGTTAGACAGGAGAGTGTTAGTTTTCACAGGAGAACAGTTAGACAGGTGAATTTTAGATTTCACCGGAGAACAGTTAGACAGGTGAATGTTAGATTTCACGGAGAACAGTTAGACAGGTGAATGTTAGATTTCACCGGAGAACAGTTACACAGATGAATGTTTAATTTCACTCGAGACTGTTAGATGGGTGAGTGTTTAAGTCCATTTCAGAGAAAATGGATTTTCAAATTTATTTTTTTTTCTGTTATAACTTGATAGGAAATATTTCCTACTTTTACCCTGGACATGTCCATACTAAGGTAAGTTTAAGATACCTAATCAATCAAGTCCAGCATAAAGTACATTAGCGCTTCAGTCATTAGTTGACCATCCTAATCCTCATAGATTTCCTGCCAATGAAAATCTATTTTGCTATTGTTTCACCAGTAAAATTCTACTTGCGGCATTAAAATTACTGACTTGTCTGTAACTCTTTGATATACAATAGTAATTCACTTATATAAATACATACCTAATATTTTATTTTTCAGTTTGTCCTCACTGATTTGTGACCTCCCAGAACTTGAAGATGTTGATTATTCCTCTGTGACCATTGGAACAAATGTATCATTGACCAGTGAAAATAATTCAACAAATGAACATGGAAATTCTCTATCTGAGAACATTGTAGATTTCCAAAGATAACAAAGGTGCATCCTGTGACAAATAATTTGATTGTGTAATTTGAGAAGCCATATTAAATCATCTGACAATCTTACAATTTAAGTCTGAAAACATGTTTTGTTGTTAAATTAAGATGCATTCTTTGTGTAAAAAGTACACATTTTTTTTTCTCATGTTGGATAAAACACTGTAACTGTCTTATGATCAGACAACCAATTAACAAATTATTTTAATAATTATGAAATTCGTCACTCTTAAATATGTGTACTTCCTAGCAAATAATTTTCCAGATGTTAATATATACCAGTTGTAATTTCTAAAATGATTTGCTGTCAATAGTGAATTTTTGGTGTTAAATGACTTTCACATTTTCCTTCACTCTTACCATGTAAGATGATCATAAATATCATATATATTATTATAAAATACGATATTGGGCAGATATCAAGTAGTCTGTACCACATGTACACAAAAAATAATCTATAGAACTTTAGACTTTTAATACTACAGATCTAATTTTGTATTGGACTTTAATACTACAGATCTGATTTTGTATTGGACATTAACAATATAGTTGTTGATTTGTCTTGAAAGATGAGCAAATAATTAAATGGTGTTTTTCTATTAGGGCTGTTTTTCGAAATGTTTGTATGCGAGGGTTGGTGGAATAAAAAGGCACATCTATTAAAATTTGAAGGATGATGATTTCAGAAAGATTAGAATATTGGAAATAACCAATTAAAGCCACCCTTTATATTAATTAATAGAACAGTTGATCCTTGATCTAGGGGTGGACTTTCTTGATCAACTGTTTTCATGAAATTTGCTTCAAACTTACCTGTTCAACTGTTTCTAATTCAAGTTTGGTTGTGTTAACACCTTATACTTGAGAACTCTTCCAACTCTCAACCAAAATTTGGTTGAGAGTTGGGTGAGGAGTTGACAGGGTCAAACTCAGGTTAAAAACAGGTGCACAGCCAAAACTCTGAAGGGACATAAGCTAGTTTGATGGCGAAAATGCACCTTAAAGTTGTTATTCAACTTCATGCATGCATACAAGTTTTTGTTGATTATTATTTGTTATTGTTATTTTTGGTTTTGATATTTTTTTCTGTTTTTTTTTTTAGTCATCTATTAATTTTGTTTTATTTTATTTAAGTAGTTTATAAATTTGTGCTATGGCTTTTCCTTTGTCCAAAAAATATTTCTATATGTGATTTGACTTTTGTGCGCTAGTAATTTATTATTTATTTAAGCAAAATCTAAAATTAAAACTCAGGCTTACCATTCAAACAATTGTTTAGAAATTTAAGAATCCAGTATTATAGCTTTCCTAGTGTTTTCTTTGTTTTATGCCAAAAACTTACTTTCACTATACTCTATGTCAGAGTTTGTTGAAGCGTGTAAAAAGGTTGTGAAAGAAAAACTGTCAACCATATTCTTAAAAAATAGTGTTTATTTTGTAGTTTGAAAAAAGTGCAAATAACTTGCAGTAATACTTTTTAGCAATCATGATGTATTTTAAGCTGCGCCAAGTTTTTAATTCTACACAGGGATTTTACATTATTAAATTAGCCATTTGTTAATCGGAAGTGGCTCTTTGCACGCACTAGCACGAGACCGGGAGTACACATTGTCAATGCTCCATAATAATTAAGTAATTTAACTTCTAATTAATAACCTACAAAAATGCATAATGGCGCACCTGAATGGAATTTTAAATGTAATTCTTCTGATATGTATTATACGCGGGAGCCCATAAAAAAAAATTTGCACAATTTTTTAAGTTACCTTATCTAGGTCAAACTTCAGCGCTCCCACCAAAACAAAGATGGCCAACCCTCAACGTTAAATCCCCGTAGAGAAGTTCATGGGCAGATAATATAATGTAAAACCCCATAGCACAGTGTAAGTTCTGGATCGTTAATCGGGGGAGTAATTCTTTCTTTTGATTTGTAATAAATACAATGGCATAATTGCATACTTAATTTTAAAAAGCCTGAAATTCGCACTCCAGAAAAGCTTGACATAGAGTATAAAAAGAAATATTCTTAAATACTTTTGGCTCTTTGTATTGTTTTATTTATAATTAAGATATAATTCATGACAGCCATGATTTGTTCTGATTTTACCATGGGCCAAGTTGTTTAAACTATAGTTTTATCCCAAGTGATACAAAGGAATAAAATTTTTGAAAACAATGAGATCCTGTGGTAAAATCACAACAAGTTCTGGATTTAAAAATGTTAGTTTTAATCTTTTATCCTGTTTCATTTTTCCTCATGATAAAAGTGTAACAATATTTTCATGTTTTTCAGTAAAGATTAAACTGCTTTTTATTGCACATCAAAATTGATTTAATTCAGAAATGTCCTAGATTTATATAAATTGGCTCTAGTCAATTTAAATGAAATTGAGTCTGGATGATACATATTTGGACAGTTTTTGATAATTACAAATAGTATAAACATGTAAAGAATTGGAAAGGGATATATATAATTTGACCCCATTTTTGGTTAAATAAAAAATTCAGTAATGTCCTAAATTTCTATAAATGGACTCTAGCCAATTTAAATGAAATAGAGTCTTGAATGCATATTTGGACTGTATTTGATAATTATAAATTGTATAAACATTTACAGTTTTGGAAAGGGGTATCTGTAATTTGGCCCCCATTTTTGTCAGATTGGAAAATGCCTCCCTTTTTTATTTTTTTTTACATTTAAGTACTCAATAATGGAGCAACAATAATAAATGGTAATAATGGTAGAGACTTGTGCTCTATGTTATCTCAACCCAAATATGGTCTTAAATTGACATTTTCTGCTGTGTTTCATTTTTGACAACTAAATTTGCCAACATCCTGCAACTTTTATCAAAAGTATTGTTAATTTCAAGTTTTTAGTATTCTTTCAATTTATTTTCACCTCATTTCAGTTTATCTGAAAATCTTTCATTTTGGGGCCAAATACTGCCCTTGTATTTTTGCTTAGTATATTAATTAAAGTACGCTCTAGTCGGATTGGGTGGCTTTCTGTTTGATTTTTGTCAGTGACTGCTTTTGTTTTCTTTGATTTTTTCCTTTGACCACTTGTTGCGGGAGGGTTAGACTGGCACTTGAGACATGTAGTGTGGTTAAACCTAGTTTAGCGGAATCCCAAACCTTCCTGAACAAGTGGTTTAAAGAAACATTAAAGAAACAAGAGCAGTAATAGAATTACCACAAAAATCGATTAGAAATTCCCCCAATCTGATCAGAGAGTATACACATAGACAGACAAATATATTATGATTAAAAATATTAGAGGAAAATGTACCTGAATACTGCCGGACATATAACATAAGACAAACATTAAGCCATCCAGAGGGCACAATCAAGATAAATGCAGGAAGGGTTTAATTCAGATTGAAGTTAACTTGTAAATATAATTGTAAAACTGAATAATTTGTCTGTTTTCTATTTTATTTGCTGGGAAATATTTCCTAATGGATGAATAAAACTTAAAATACTACAAAAATCTCTAATTTTCACATAAGCAAAATGAATAATATAGAGGCCTGTCACATTTAAAATAGTTACCATTTCATTAGGTATTCAGATTCTTTTTTTTTACAAGACCACAAAAATTTTTTGGTCGTATTATGTTATTGGCAAGTCGGCGTTGTTGTAGTCGTCGTTGTCTGTAGACAGTTAGGTTTTCGTGCAATAACTTTAGTTCTATTATCAGGATCCATTTCAAATTTTAACACAATGATACCCTATATAAAATACAGGCTGAGATTGATTTTGGGTGATCTAGCCTTAACCGTTTTTAAAGGAGGGTCCAAAAGGGGATTTTACAATTTTCAAATGTAAGTTGTTTATTTTTTTGTCCAATTTTTTTTTCATTGTATTCCTCATGAAAAATTCAACATACTAGGCCATAAGCGTCATGACCTATCTATTACTATTATTGAGATGTAGGGGGTCCAAAAATGGCCACGCCCTAATTTTTGAAACTTTTTTATTTCTCGTCCGATTTGAATGGGGTTTTTTGCAAATGATTCCTTTTGAAAAATGCAACAAAAGATACTCCAAGCATTTTTTGCAAAATTTGCCTTTTTTTTTAAAAAGGGGTCAAAGGGTTTAAAAAATGGGATTTTGCAG
>JAULBM010285461.1:0-16264 GCA_032357055.1 Geukensia granosissima
GCTTCGGTGTCAAACACTGATACTGATTATCGACAAACATTTCAGAGTTTTTATACCCCTAATGAAGCGTGAAAATCATGGGCATTTAAATTTTAAAATTTGCCTGTGCAAAGTGTGTCCTACGAGGGGCGGAAGACTCGAACGCTCTTGAGTATCGCGGTCAAATCGGTGAAGCGGAACGTTCCTTTTAATGTTTTAAACATTTAATTTATGCATTGATTAACACATAATAATGTTTTATAAAATAACATTCATGTAAGAATAATATTTTAAAATGCGACGTTTCTTTTGAGATTCAGTATATTTTCTTCAAAGTTTGATAAATATTGAAATAATGCTAAGGCTTTACGGTGTATCTAACAAAGTTACGATAAAATAATATTAATTGTTTGGATAACACAAGAGAAGTACCTAGAGATTCACTTCACATCTCTTGTTACATTAACAAATTTCAAAAACGAGAAAAAACATACTAGTCAACACAATCAACAACCGGATGTACTTGCTTCAGACAAAAATTTTTTCTCATTCATTAGTGAAATATGTCGTTTTGATTTTTCTGAAAAGGGTTGGGTTGTGGCTGATTGTAGGCAGATTTGCATAAACTTACAGTTTGAAGTACAGCAAAAAACGCAGGTGACATTTTCTGTTTATTCGTGTATCATGTCATTTATTTCTTGTAAACGTTTATTTTGAATCTGTTTTCCTATTGTTATTATTGACAGTATTTTATACACTAATATTTATCGTCTTTCTAATTCACGCTAAGTGGTAAGGTTTATAGTAAATCCCTTCAATAATTGACAGATTGTCGAGTATTATTTTGAGTTTCTTTTAAAATTTAGAGTAAAATGGTAAATGAAAAATAATGTGACATTTAGCTGCTTAAAACTTTACATGAGTGTTCGTTAAACTTTTAACATTTAGATTTTATTGGGAAATATATTAACGCAAAGAACGTGTTATTGATGTGCCCTACGAAAAGATAATCTATTTGAGCCAAAACGGCAAATCCCTTTATCAGGATTTACTGCTTAATTCTTTGAAAACGGTTTCCATTTGGTTTTTGCTAAGCCAAAAGTTGTTAATTAGAAGATGTAGAATCCCATAATCTCAAGGATATATTTCTGTGCAACTTTAAATAATTTTGCACAGAAAAAGATTTAAAGAATTTCAGTAAATAAGACGCTGGTGAGTTTTAAAGATATTTTGTTTAAAAGCCCCGAATACTTTTAACCGTGATACTTTGGTACAAATTTCATTCTATTTGTACAATACCTTGATGCTAATATTAATTCTATATGAATGGTGGACATAAATCTCAATAAGGTAATGCCAACAAATCATTTGACATTCAAAGTATTAAATTCAATTGACAGAAAAATACAGACGGAAATACTTAAATTTAATTAATTGCATATTATATTACACAATGCTATTATTAGCTTTTACATTTTATCACTTGATAAATAAATAGGGATGCCTTAGTTAGAGAAATAGAAATTTTGTGCTCCTGAATTGTCGCTTCACAGAGAGAAAAAAACAAAAATGTTAAATCTTGGACCTATTTCTATCCACCATATCAACCCTTCAAATGTAGTATTTTATTTAAAGACAAAATTAACGTTGAAACAAGATGAAGATGAGTAATCGAGTAATCGTAACCATGTTATTCAAAATCTCATTAAATAACAATAAAACATGTTAATCATTAAAATCATTTGTAGATTTCCTCAGGGTAACATTTAACATATCAAAATGGCCACACAAAGTTGTATAATTGCCATTGGGTTAGCGTCGTCAATTTATCCCGTTCATTTGATCTGAAGACTGAAGATGAATAACTGCAGGATTTCCTAGGCATTACTACCGCCTATAATGACAGTTTACTTGCTCCTTTTCAAGGATGTTGTGTCCAAAACTAACAGATAATTACTTGATAGACGTTTACTGTTGATGAGAAACTGACGTATCTAGTTTTTTGTGTCCGGTTTTAGATTGAATCATTGTATCTTATATAAGAAAACAGTTTTTGAAAGACTTATTTTGGTTGTGCCTTGTACTTTAGAGTTGATGCTGTCATTTTTTATTGACTTTGACTTTTAGATCTCATATATGCTACTCAGAACTTCATTAACAAATGATTGCAAATGTTGTTGAATTCAAACCAGTTTCGATTTCCATAGGAATTTAAGTGTCTTCTATCTGCATTTTGCATTTCACAATTTTCATTTTTAATCATACACTTTACAGATCAAGACCAGATGAAATATTTTGGTTAAAATATTTGTTTTTCCTTAAAGAGAAATGTATATTTTAATCATACACTTTACAGATCAAGAACAGATGAAATATTTTGGTTAAAATATATGTTTTTCCTTAAAGAGAAATGTATACCGGTTGTTATCATCTCAGCTAGTTGCTGAATTACAAAGTGTCCAGCCATTTTTTTTTTACTTTTTTGTAATTGAAATGTACCAAACTTTGATAACAAGTGAAGTGCATTTCTCTCGGTTTTGCTTTATTTTTTTGCTAGAAGTGTGCTGTTATGCTTAGAATTAATAATTACACTTGGAAAGTCACACTTGTAAGTAAACAAGACCTATAAAATTCCAATAAGTATTAATCTAAAACTTTATTTCATTTATCTAAAACTTTATTTCATGATTCTATCAACCAACCAAGAAAAGGCCTAGCATTACATAAACAATTTGTCCAGTTATAAGATAAATTGTGAGTAAAAGGTGGTGTAAAAGAAGTTATTGAGAATAATTGTAGTATTGGAAAGATTTATAAAGATCGTAATGTGAACACATGTTTTTGAAAATCCTTGACTGTACAATCTAGCGACTAGTTTCATTGACTAAAGACAATGGTTTCTTGAAACTTTCACCTACTGTTGGTTCATATAGCACGACATTGACAAATACGACATATCATATGACATTTCTCGTTTTTAGCGTTATCAAATTACATTTCTTCAGGAAATCGGTGACAAATGTTTTTTTTTCACAAACAAACCTTACAGTTTAATAATTTCAAAGGTAAGAACGAAAATTCTTTCTTCTCACAGAAGTGACTAAAAGAATTATTTTCAGCTGTTTCATAGGATATCCTGTCTTCTTACTAAGTATGAATATTTGTTTGTTCGCTTATTTTGGGAAAAGATATTGGTGTTAGTCTTCTCATTATTTTGGTTTCTGGTACAACCCCACTTGCTTAATTATAACTAAACAAATACTTTAAACCCTAAAATGATCCAATTAAAACATATACTCATGAATTGCTGTAATATTTCCGTCTACGTCTAAAAAAAAAAAAAAAAAACAGCGAGACTTGGTGGCCAACACAGTTGGTTTTGTATTTCACATAAAGCGTTAACTCGATTTGTACCGCACATTTTACTGTTATATTAGACTGTTTACAACTTAAAATATTCTAAAATGTGACTTAAATGGTGTAAAATCCCAAACACACCAAAAAAATAAAACCCCACATTATTGACATTCAATTTTTGTTTCTGCTAACGCTAAATGCCAACGTTAACATACACATAGCATTACATTTTGCGTACCAAATGAACGTTTCTTCTCCGTTATGATTTCTTATCAACATAACACGCTAGAAAAATAATGGGGTTGAAGCTTATCAAAAAGGAGAAAAAAAAGAAAAAGAAATGATGAGATCGTGAATGTTTTTATGTGTTTATAAGTTATTTGAAAATATATTGAAAACAACTTCTCATTATGACGTATATTTAAGTATAAATAGACAAACCGTTTTAAATTGAATTGACATATTGCATATTTTATTTTTATTGATATGCAAATTTAAATATTTCCAGGTTTGTGATAATATCACATTTTCATTGAAATCCAGAAAATCTTCATGTTTATGCACTATCAAATCCTATTGCAGAAAAAATATTAGTCACTGAACATCAGTTTTATATGATTTACAATAAGATAAGATCCCACAGTCAACAATACAATAAAATTATACGGTAGATTAACAAATCAATTAATCTGATCTAGTGTAACATTTGAGTACCTGATGTCCCATTAAATGTTAAATTAAATTATGCAATGTTATCATAGTTAATAATTTCATCACTGAGCTTGCAATTGTAATGTGAGCTGCATTGGATAACTTATATAGACTAAATTACCTTTACAAATAAAATATATAAAAATGTAAAAAATGAAATGAAAAATTAAAGGTATGTTTGAAGACATTTCTGATATATATTTGTAATGTAGGTCTCTTTATGATTGTTTTATTTTGTTTTGCCTTTTTGGTTTTGTTAATGAATTTGTCGTGTGCTTGTGGACAATGGGTCTCGGGGTTTTCACACAGGTTCATGTATTCTTTTCTGGGTGTGCCTTTGACAGACAGTGTTGTTTCGATCTGTCATCTTAAGCTCGTAAAATTCATTCCTTCAATCTTATTTTTAGCAACTGCCTTTGGTTTTCTGCCACTTTATAATTCCGTTTAGAATATTTCACCATCCTTTCTTCATTCTTCTTGCTTTTTAAAACAAGGAGTATTGATAAGTGATCAACTTTAATTTCTTGATTTACGTTCAAAACGGCTTTGGGATCTCTTGAAGAATTTGAAGTTTTAATAAAAGAACTCGCTACGGTTTTACTTGACTTTAATATCTGGACATTAGATCATTGGATTATTCGATGGCAATTATTTGCATTCAAGTCAGTGACTATTTATTGTTATCTTGGTTGAACGATTTATATCCAGCCACTTTTGGTTCACCTGGACCAAGTCCATATACGTGTACGTCACAAAATTCTACAGGTTGTCCTAATGCCTACAATTATGAACACATGTCCATGGCCCACGGCAAGTCTGTAAAAACTAAACCTGATGATATTCAAATCTATCGACTAAATAAGTTAACAATGTAAAATAAGTAAAACTTAAACATTAAAACAATGAAATCCAATAGATTACATGTTCCTAAGATGGTACAAGCACATCAAGTTTGTGAAAGCATGTCATGCTATATTTCAAGTTTGTAGGGTTCGTGTTACTCCAGCTTTAGTTTTCAGTGTAGTGTTGTGTGTTCTATGTTTGTCTTTCGTTTCATTTTGTTGGCCATGGTCTTGTCTGTCCTCGACTTAACGATTTCTGTCTGCCCCTTTGGTATCTTTGAATTCCTTTTGTTATAAGTGTTATCCGTTTTTTTTTTTTTCAGTGTAACACAATTAAGATTAAACACATTGTGATCAGTATATTTTAACATAATAAAGTTTATCATATAATTGTATCTGTAAATTCAAACAAAACCTTGGACAACAGTTGGAGTTTTGTTTACACAGGCTGAAAATGCCGATTTCGGTTTTGAATAAATACGCTGAAAATTCGCTTGGTACTTTGTTTTATGTTCCCCTAGAATTCAGTTATTTATTTTCGTTTTATATCCAACCTCCATTCAAAAACCTTAAGACATCATCTATTCCAGTTTTACACAAAACACGATATGTAAACTTGATGAAGAGTGTTAAGCTTGAAAGTATTTATGAAAAATGAGCAACTAAGTTGAAATGGACAGAAAAAATTATCATCACTTTTAGCATCAAAACGTAATAAGTGAATGATAACATTGTCAATAAAAAGTAAAGGAAATCTGTGAACAAGACTCAATATCATTGGAGTTTTTTTTGTATTTTTTTTTTATTTTTTAAGCTTCATCAGTTATAGACATTGCCATACACATGAACATAGTTTTGCTACATCCAAACATTTCATAAGTTGTCCAGATATATAAAATGAAACATTATAAAACATTGTGTCTCATATACATATATGCATGCATATATGAATGCAAGAATGCATATACACATAAAACACAAAACTCTAGGTTGGCTCTAGATGAAGAGAAAGACACAAGAAGGTATGACCGCCATGAGAGGAAGCTCACAAAATGGCGTAATCACGTATGGCGGAGTCGACTATACTGGAGGTTTGAATGGAAGCTAGGAGTCTCTGTTTCGGAGATTGCATTTGACCCAGAGAGAAAGAGAAGTTGGCCATTCACAAACTCTCAAACATGCAATAATTTATTATTTACATTTTGTTAAGGTGTAATACACATATACGCACTGTCCATTTGTGATGTGTATTACTACTAATCTAAATAATTACTTCACCACACTTAGATTCTCACTTCATGTCTACTCCCCATACATTCAATCCTGTCTGTGTCATTCAAAAATTTGTTTTAAAATTTCTATCAACTGCAGAGGTAAATATTTCATTTTTTTTGGGGGGGGGGATCAGTGTTAATGTTTTATTTCCCTGCCTTTAATTTTTTTATCTTGAACTTATCTTATATCTTTGCCGTACTTTATCGGACTGGCCCTTCGGTAACAGGAAGTAAGAATTGGAATATATCTTTTATTTCTCAGCGGTAAATTTCGATTGAAAGAAATTTTAGAAAAAACCAGAGCTGATAATGTGATTCATACTTACGAAAAACTCAGCTTAAAAATAATCGTGTTCATCTTCGATGTTACTATGGGAAAGAATTGGAAATATTTGGATAATTTTAGAATGAAGAATCAAGATATTTGATAGAATCTACCGAAAGATACATAAATGAGCTTCAAATGCTTCCAACAAAACAGAGTCTAATCTCCCAGCTTAGCACATGTCCGTTCCGCAGACTGAACTCTCGACTGACACCGGAAGTCAAATGACTTTGCTGCGGATTTTGAACAGAATCTTGGCTATTAGTTGCTCTTCCATTGTCTATAAAGAATAAAGATCGGTTCAGTTCTACAGACATTCATTGTAATTTACAAAATTTCTTTTTTCAGATTATGAAAAATGATACACCCACATGAATGGCATTTAATATCGGAACCACCATTACTTAACCACTTGAAATCAATAGAAAATGTTATTTTTTAAAGCAATAAATTAGTGTAAACATATTTTATAATTAGTGTAAACATATTTTATTATAATTCAGAAAACAAATATACGTTACAATACATACACTGTTGAACAATAACATGAATAATAATAGGATTCGGAAACAAGCTTAAAAGCTTATATTAATCCGTTTCCAAGAAGATGAAACTTTCAAAAAGTTGAATTTTCAATTACACCAAGTAACCAAAAAACTGTAGAGGACCAGAATTTTAAGAAGTTTAGATTCGACTGTCATTCGGTGGGTCGCTGTCTAATAGACAATTATGACATATCTCCTTTATATAACTAAGTGCAGTTTCAATATTCTCTAAAGAAATTGCAAATAGAAATAACCGAGAAACCCGTTTTAATGGTAAAAAGAGAAAGTCTGTGATACACTTAATAGAATGAAAACCAAAAGCACAGACTTGGTAGAAACACATACAATTGTGCTTATCTGTGTTTAGAAGGCTACTATTTGATGCTTTGTTGACAAACAATTTTGGTTTGTAAAATTGAGTGATATCAGTGAAACAGCTAGGTGAAAGATTGAAACAATAGCGAAAACATTGTATTTTTGAGCAGAAAAGTAGGCAAGGAAAAAGATGGGTTCACTTACTGAACATCATGCGTTTCTTGTAGTATAGTTTTTTTTGTAGAATAAATGTCCTCCCTGCCTTAACTGAATATCAGACATGTTAAACTGTCAAAATGTTCCTTTAAAGTAAAAGGGAATCCGAAAATACCAAAGGGGCAGAAGCAAATGAACCAAAAGTCAAACGTGGAACCGCTCGGTGGTGTAATAGTTAGCGTGCTCGCCTCGAGTGCGGGAGGTCGTGGGTTCGATCTCCGTCCGGGTCAAACCAAAGACATTACAATTGGTATTTGCAGCATTAAGGAGTAAGAGCAAAGACTGGTCGGCCCAGAGTCAGCGTGTCGGTCTAGTACAAAGCAGGGTTCATTCATCATCACTCATCATTAACATGCTTTCGTTCTGAATATGCATGAAATATTTGCCACTGGACTTAAGCACCATTCAATTAATCAATCAATCAAACGTGGATAAAGTTTTATTTACAAAAGGATTTGGCGGTAAGGAAGAGTAGTGAATGTAACACTTAAAACAAAGGTTTTTTTAAACAAGACGTCAGATATTCCGTCATCACGTAAGCTCCTTCTAAGATTCTGCTAATTATTTATTTTGCTTCTGATTTTTAACATGTCATAAAACATGTTATGATAGAATGAAATATTATATTTACCTTAAAATTCCGTCCGTTGCACGATATAAGTTTACAGTATCATGTCTAAAATTAGTTGTGTAAGTAATGGCTATAACCTTGGTATTACGGGTCATTGAGACAAACAAGAAAGGGATGATAAAGATAGAGAAACCCAATGATTTGTGTGGATAAGACGGGTGGTGCACCCAAAATGAACACGTAACATGTGCTTTAGAATATTTGGAGAGAAACACAAAGCAGAAATCCAGGATCGAAAAGAAACGAAAAAGAATATTAATGTGTAAAGACGTAGAAATAAAGTAATCAGCTTCATGTAAAACTTTTCCTTAAGAATTAGAACCAGGTTATATGAGAAGTCGATATGGTAAGGATGATCACATCAGCAATGGGTTGGGCATTACAAACGATTGTAACAAACTGGTCTAGATGGCATTCGAGGGATTAAAATGTTTCATTATTCTTTATTTATTCTTATCTTTTTTTACCTATTTACCCGTCATATATTTATTCTGTAATTACAAACTCTTCCCTCATGTTTATAATAATTAACTAAGAAAGATACCTTGTATTTCTCTCTATATATAAAATCTTAAATGTTATTTCATATCTTTTCACCTTTCTATTCAATTAAATGTTGAAAACATAATTTGAGAGGCGGTATTCAGGATTTGACAAGAGTACAGATGATTATTTCTCAAACAGGGTAAATTCCTAATTCTCACATACCTTCTCGTTAAATATTAGATAACTAGAGTGCCAAATGTCATCCCACATAAGACAACATTCAGCATGAGCTCTCGTTGTACAACAAAGAAGACATTTCCAGACGAATTATGGATACTGGAAGGCCTAAGGAGTATGGTCCTTTAAAAGCAATTATAAAGAAAACATAAAAAAGTCAAGGAGTTGTTTGCAATAGTTAAAACATAAAGATAAGATACCGACATTGAATGAGAAAGTAGTCATAGATTAAGTTGGGTTAGACTACGATGGAAGTTGGAAAGACAATGGTAACGTGAAAAGGGTCTGGTTGAGGAAACAGAGTACTTGCAAATGTACATGACGCTTTCAAGACAATGAAGCAATACCAAATGTTTTAAATTTTGTCGAAGGCGAGGTATGTTTGTTACATCAAGTGACTAAAAAATGGTGGCAGGCCTGAATGCAGGTTTATTATTCCCTAAAGAAATCATTGAGAAATCTGTTTAAATAGAAGAAACAGAAAGACTGTGATGCACATAAGCGAATTAAAACCAGGGGCTCAGAATTGGTGGAAACACGTAAAATTGTGCTTATTTTTGTTTAGACGGCTATTATGGATGCTTTGTTGACCAACAACTTTAGTTAGTAGAATAAAGTGATATCAGTGTAACAGCTAGGTGATAGATTGAAATAATAGAGAAAACCTTATTAAGTAAGCTGAATGAGTAAAGAAGCCAAGCGAACAAATGGATTCACTTATTAAACATTATACATTTCTAACAGTATTAATTTTATTCCTATTTGTCATAAAGATTCCATATTCGGCCTTACAAAACAGGAAGGATGGGCTTTGTTTACTGCTATGATTTAAAATATTGGAAAAAAAAAACAGAAATGCCTGAATTTCATTAGAAGGTAATATAACATGTTCATGGTGATTTAAATTTGATTGATTGATTGAATATTGCCTAACGTACAGCGGCTAATATTAATGATTCACGATGATGAATGAATCTTGCTTTGTACTAGTTAGACACGTTGGGCCGAATTTTAACGTGCTAGGTCACGAAAGTAACGCCACAGCAAGACCGGTCAGTCTTTGCTCTCACTTCTAGATGCTAAATTTTTAGCTGAGAAGCAGAAAATTTTAATGTCTTTGGTTGGCCTTGGCCGGGGATTTAAATTAGAAAATCATATTGAGCAACACAGTCTTATCCTAAAGAATTAAGATAATAGCGAATTATCACACTTAGAAAGAGTTGGCAAGATATTTCAATGAACGGCAAGATATTTCAATGACCTATCTGAAAGAGTTAGCAAGATATTTGAATGACCTATCTGAAAGAGTTGGCAAGATATTTGAATGACAAATATAGATGCAAAGCTGTACTGCTTTAGTGAATGAATGACTCTTTGTAAAGAAAAGATCACACTAAAAGCAAGGGGTGTACTTTAACCTTGAAAAGGCTGACGGTTGAATGTCGTATTAGTCGTTTAAAGATATCAAATTATATGACAATTTGACATATTTCAACTGATATCCTACATTAAATGGACAAGACCCGATATATTTATAGCAATGATTATAGTACATATACTAATAAGTAGCTAATTTTATCACCTTTGTTCCGCTTTCTGCATCACCAATTAACCTTTCAGAAAATTAGTCCCTTCATAAAATCTAGCGCCAGATAACCTTTAATATCAGCCTTCATGTCCAGTCAAAAAACTGGGTACTAGTGTGAACTGGAAGAAAGGGGAAGTGTGAGGGGAGAGTAAAAAAGAACCGACTGTAACAGAAACAGGGAACACAACACAATATTCAGTAAATTAATGTAATGACCATTTAACTTTTGGGGTATGTTTTTTTTTCTCTAAAATAAGTTTTTCGCAGCGATTATTAACATTTTTTTTAAATTTAACATTACGCTGTATGAGGGGGGACTGGCTTTAGAATACTTTTTTTGTTATCTGACTGTTCAGGAATTTTTTTTTTACTTTAAAGTTTGGCATCAGAGTTTTTTTTTCTTTTTTTTTTTTGGGGGGGGGTTATAGCAATTACAATAACATACAATTGAACACAAAATACATTAACATTTTACATTTAGAGATTAAAAATACTATGACAAATATTTACCACAAACATCAAAACCCAAAACAATCTAAATAAACACAAGTCCGTACTAAGCTATAGGGTTTCCTCTGCATCGGAAGGAAGGGCCCGAGAAATTACTGGTAATTTATAGACTAATACACTGTGGCTATTACCCAATTGCCAGATTATAAGCAATAAACCACGCCCGCCCGTGACTCCTGCTTGACGTCGCCTTTTTCAACAGCGAGGCTTTTGTATGCCAATTACTCGATATCGATTAGCAGAGAGGCGACTTAACGTAGTAAAATATAGTACTTGTCACAGTTGTATATTAGAAAATAGTTTCAGTGTTTTGAACTCTGGTGTTGATTATAGAAATTCAGTCTATTTACAGACACGTCGTTACCGACATGTTCTTGGAAACTTTGATAAATCTATACTTTCTCACACGATCCCAAATACACTATCACCCATGGTCTACTCTTAGCGAAACAATAAGTCCAGTGTAGAATACCCATGTGAGAGATCAGAAGTGCATAGTCTAATGAGACAAGACAAATTTGAAACAAACTAAATGATAAAACAAAATCAAAAGAAACAAAAAATTGGAATCCACGAACTCCTTTACAGAACAGAAGTGGGATCAGGTGCTCTAGAAGGGAAAGCATCCCCTATCTTGCGCCCGTCGTTGATTGAATTCTTAAAGTCTAATGCGTCAGTAATTAAGTTGCCTCATGCGGTGAACAGTTATTCTACATACTCAATCGGCAAACCTCGGGTCAGTCGGTTCGGAATCGGTCGAGTTGTGACGAATGCTACATACTAGTTGATTCCTGATGCAACTACGCGTGACACTCCAAAACAATTTTACGTATCCTCGATACACGGATGCATATGAAATTGAACCTCATTAGTTGTTACAACCGCTGGATTTGCCTTCTGAATACTTCATCCGTGTGTGATACCCCCTGTACCGTCCTCTACTATGTTCTAATCTCGGACTTTTCGTTTTTTAATGCTACTTGTGAGAGGTTACTCCTTGAAATGCTATGAACTATAGGCGTATATCATAACAAAATTCGCAATATAAATTCAACATTGATCACTTGTATCAACAACTGACAATGCGATGAAGGCTCAAAAATAATGGTTATATAATGAAAGAACATTTTTCCAGAGATCGATATATACTATTTACTGTAAATGTGTTTGAATAGTAAATATTTTGTATTTCGTACAATATATGGGTGCTAATATTATTGTTTTATATCTGTACTTGGTCTATCTATAAACCGTGAATTACATCAGATCTGTTTTCATTAGTCTCAAAATGTCAAACTGTTATATATTTAATAATGTGTTGCAGTCAGGTCTTAGTTTGTACAGTCTTTGGGTGGGCTGGTCAGTATTTTATATATTTTTTTTAGAATCAATGATATATGTTATTTTTTATTGTGAATGGTTGGAGTTAAGTATGTACAGTAACACAGGCCCTTGGGTCTAGGGTTATTTCAGTTTTGTCAATAAAATATCCCTAAAACAGTTACATGTAACTGTCATTATTTGAACTGTTCCCTTTGTGTCTTGATCTAATGTGTTTCATATTATCATTCGATTACCCGACTTTACCTCTACTTGTGGCAAACAAATGTTGTGATTTTTTATTCTGTGTGGGTTTTATGTCCTTGCTGGCTGGTAAGTCTGAAAAAATTGACCGGACGCAAAACAAATAAAAAATAGACACGGCCTTAAAGAGAATTCAAAAGCGGCATTTCTAGTGGTAAGAAGCATATTGCAATGACACTTAAAATATTTTAAACAAGTGTAATAGCTGTGTATATTCTTGGAAATAACTTCCTCCGTTCTATGGGGAATAACTCAATCGACGATAGTTGTATTAAACTGGGAAAAGACTTCATTCACAAAGCTATAATTAACACACAATGTTTTAAGAGCCGCCTACTTCGGCTCATTTGGGCTCGTATATCGCGAAATAAAAGTTGATTATTATGGAAAATATTCTTAAGAAAAATCAGAGGCTCCACAGAGCCTGATACCGCTCACCTGACAATAGGTGACTTTTTTCTTAACTGTGTATCATGTATATGGCGTCTATTTATGCTTGAACTAAGTTGAATCATAGCGGTCATCATGCATCTCCGACTGGCAAATAATTCACAAATAAAGTAAAAAGACAACAATTTCTGCAAGTAACAATTCAATCCGCTTTGTGGTTTCTGACAGATTTTTGAAATTTGGACCAATTAGAAAACATAGTTAGCTGTGGCGGCCATGTTGAATTTCCGACTGGCAACCCAAAAAAGGATTACCTTCCTAATATTTCTGCCAAGTTGGGATGAACACTGCAAAGTGGTTTCAGAAAAGAAAATGTGATATCCCCAAAGGGTCAGGACTAAAATTAAGTTGCGTCATGTCGTCCATTTGAAGTTCTAATCGGCACCAAAAACACAAATCCGATAGAGAACAACCTGCCTCTCATTTTGCCAAGTTTGGTTGAAATCTGTTTAGTAGTTTCAAAAGGGAAGATGAAAAAGTGAAAATGCAATTGGGTCCAATATCTTAAAGATTAAAGAGTGTGATTTTCTTCGAGCTATATTAAATTACCTTTCGCATTTATTTTTAATCAAAAAAAGAATTATTTTATTTTAATAGTGTATGTTTTACACTATTCAAAAACGATTTACATACTATTATCTACCCCTGAATTTCTCTACGGGATTAACTTTGAGGGTCGGCCATCTTCGTTTTTTTTGTGGGAACGCTTAAGTATGATCTAGACATAGTAATTTAAAAAATGCGCACATTTCTTTTGTTCGGATCTTCCCTCGCCATTCATGCAAGAAGAGTTATTTTAAAATTTCCATTCAGGAGGGCTTGAAAGCATTTTTGCATGTTGTTTAATCCTAGTTTAATTACTAAATTACTACACGGCGTTGAAAATGTGTTTTGCCGGTCTGGCGCTAGCGCATGCAAAGAACAACTTTCGGCAAACAAATGGCTTTTTATTATGTAAACTCCCTTTAGTGAATAGAAAACTCGGCGCAGCTTAAAATGCATAAAGATTGCTAAAAGTATATATTGCAACAGCAGACAGTTTTTCTTTCATATAAACCCTTTTACCCTTGCCAACAAACTCTGACATATATAGAGTATGATAGTATTGTCATTTCCGATCGGAAAACGATACACAAGTTTAGTACAGTTTAGTTTAAACATATTTTATTTGCCAAAAAAGAGCAAATGGGATTGGGCACAAGTTTTTACAACATTATAAACGCCCTCTCCCTACACAATGATTATACAAAGTATTATGACGACAATTATTCAATGCTATAAAATTATGATTCAATGATAAACATAAGTTGTACAAAAGAAAAAGAAAAACAGAAGGTAAAATGTGCGGAGATTCGACTGGAGCAAGCGGAATTTGTATTGTTATGTAAAATTACTCAAATCGTTTTGTTCTTCTTATAAAAGAATAAACACACAAAAATACATAAGTATTTTCTTCGTTAGTTAAACTTTCATCTCCAGCTAATATCAATTCTATTGATACATTAAATTCATTAAGTTCATTAAACAAAGTCATTCGATCGTGGACATATTGGTTACATTCCAAAAAATAATGGATACAGTCCTCGTAGGGATGTCCGCAAATACAAGATGGATTTCCAATCAAATTAACTCTATGAAGATCTGCGTTAAGTTGACTGCACATATTTCTCAACCGTGTATGAATAATATTAGTTTTCCTATCACCGCAACTAAAGTAAGAAGGGGTTTATAGTTTAAATTTTCATGGTCCATTGACTTAGTCAAGTTTTCATGCAAGGGTACATTTCTCAGTAATTATGCATGGCAAATCAACAATATTGGGTATGCATATCATCATAATGAGTACATGTCAGTCTGCCACATGTCTTTTGTCCTTGGGCTCAATATTCACGGTCCATTGACAAGGGTCAAGTTTTCATGCTTCGGTCTTTTTCTCATTTACTAAAAGTGGTTGGTCAACAATTTTTGGTGTGCTTATTGATTACGAGAAGTACATGTCAGTCTGTCACATGTTTTTTTTGTCCTTGACCTCAATTTCACGGTCCATTAACTAGGGTCAAGTTTTCATGTTTGGTCTATTTCTCACTTACTATAAGTGATAGATCAACAATATTTGGTGTCCTTATTGACCTCATTTTCATGGTTCATCGACTTCAATCAAGTTTCATATAACTGATCATCAATAACTCACCTTCTTTATCATGTTTTCAATGTCTGACTATTGATTTGTTTAAATGTCCTTATGGTATTACTTGCTGAATTATTAGATTAAAAAAATTTTGTTTCCACACGTTTATAGGGTCAAACCCGCATATACAGGCGAGACTTTTCGTGTCCACACTTTTTTTTAACTTTTAACCAGAATGTCCAGTGCTAAGATATTTTTCAATCATTCTTTTTTTCTCAAAAATTTGATCTATTTCTGTGATACTGTGTTGTTATGTTGTAAAAGGAATTCGAAGATACCTAATGGGTAGACAGAAATCGTTAAGTCGGAAGACAGACAAGACCATGGCCAACAAAATAAAACGAAAGACAAACATAGAACACAAGACACTGCACTGAAATATAAAGCTGGAGTAACACGAACCCTACAAAAACCAGTAGTAACCGTTATGAAGTTGTGAAGGAGCTGGGAGAAAAATAAAGAACAAAAAAAAAAAATATTTAAAATAAGGTTTCCATGCTCCCTGCACAAAATTCTTATTACCGTGATTTACAGATACCTTTGAAACGGCTAGTTTACGACATTTTATAAACTGCAAGTACAAAATTATCTAAAACTTCTTAATTTGGTATTGCGAGAAGAAATGATCGAAACTCATTTCATGTTTTTAGATAAGGATAGAGCAAAACATTTTTACCCATGCATTTCTCTTCCTATTTATACAAATGTTGTCTAAGTATTACATTTTAACGATTTGATAACCTGTTGTCAACCAGAGACAAATAGTATGTCTCTGGTAAAACCTATTTGTCACGACTGGAGAATTTTACCGAACAACATGTAAAAACTGTTCTCTGTAGACTAGAAATATTTTTTTTTTAAGATCTAGAAGTTTTATTATTAAAAATGAATTAAAAATTTTCTGATTACGACTTTCCTTCTGCTATATAACTTTTTTCTCGACTGAATTAATGCTTCAGTCGAGAAGGACTGCAGATCATGTAAAAACATGTCTAGGTTGACTAAATGCTTCAGTCGAGAAGGACT